>JAXCGZ010003811.1:192500-205496 GCA_037179515.1 Halocaridina rubra
GTGGGAAGTGAAGCTAAACAATAAATGGGAAGAAGGGAAATGGGAAGAATTGGGAAGAGAAATGGAGGGAATACCGGATTAGGTTAAGATTAGCGACCCCCAGTACAATTAGGTGTAATTACCCATTTGTACTTACGGGCAAGAGTCCTAGTCTCGTAACTCTCCGTCTCTTGGTCGGTTCCATTTTGATACTCAATGGTACCTATCACATTTGTCCTTAAAGTTATAAATGCAGTTAGCATTAACTATTTCCTCGTTTAGCGAATTCAGATCATCAACTATACCTCTGTTAAGAAAGTACTTCCTTATATCCTGCAAAGAAGTTTTGTAACAAAGCTTCAAACTATGATTTCTAGTTATCTATCTCTATCCATTCTGTCAAAACCATTAAGGAAATTAAAAACCGTCACCATATTTCTCCTCATTATTCTAGCTTTATATGACGGTAAGTCTAATTCCCTCAGCCTCTCCTCAGAACCGTGATTCGTATTTTTGCCACCAGTTTTGCTAGCATGTCTAAGAACTTTTTCCAGCTTACTTATATGCTTTTTCAAGTGAAGAATCCAAGAGGGTGCTGCATATTCAAGCTTTGGCCTCACATAGATTACATAAATATTTCTGAACATTTCCTTGTCCACATGTCTGTAGACCACCCTTAAATTTGCTAAGAAAGCATATGCAGCTCTTGTTATGCCATTTATTTTCATTTCCGGAGAAAATATACAAATATGTTTACCCTTAGAGTGTGTGTGATTACCTAATTGCGATTACCTAATTGTGTTTACGGGAAAGAGCCCAAAGCTCGTATCTTCCCGTCTCCTCATCGGTTCCATTTTATACTTAGTCATACTTATCATACCTGTCCTTAAAACTATGGATTGAGATAGCATTAACTACCTCCTCGCTTAGCCAATTCCAATTATCAACTACTCTTACACTGAAAAAGTATTTCCTTACATCCTGCAAAGAAGTTTTCTTACCAAGCTTCAAATATGACCTCTAGTTCTAGAGGCAGCCATATCAAAATATCGATCCCTATCCACTCTATCATAACCATGAAGGAATTTAAAGACTGTCACCATATCCCCTCTCACTCTTCTATCTTCGAGTGATGGTAAGTCTAATTCCCTCAGCCTCTCATCATAACTGAGATTGCGTATTTCTGGCACCAGTTTCGTGGCATGTCTTTGAACTTTTTCAAGCTTAGCTATGTGCTTTTTCAAGTGCGGATTCCAAAAGGGGGCTGCATATTCGAGTTTTGGCCTCACATACGTTACATAAATATTTCTGAACATGTGTGTGTGTGTGTGTGTGTGTGTGTGTGTGTGCTCCTGAAGAATATATTCGAAATCTTAAACGCTTAAGTTTTCTAGTGCCTAGAAACATTCGGTTTCTTAAGAGTTTTCCAAACGGGAGATTTGTTGAGATATTTGCAACATACATCATAATGTTTCATGTTCCAGTTGATGAACGAAAGATGATTTTCGATACCCCACTTATTTACAGCTTTCGTTGCAAGTTCAAGTCTACCGCGGGGCCTCAGGAAGGGCTTCCTACCTTACTGACTCATGTCGAGTCACTTGTCTGCGTCCATCCCCCACTCGAATGGGGAGTAATAGTGACATTCTTCTTCTCTTCTTCTTCTTCTTCTTCTTCTTCTTCTTCTTCTTCTAAATCTTTTCCCACTTTTATGTTGAGTCGATGTTTCTGGTCAACCCTCCCTATTTACCCGGGCTTGGGACCGGCACCAAGTTGAGGCTGGCTTGCCCCTCAGTGGCTGGGTTGGAGTAATAATGACACATACAACGTCAAATATTCACATCTCTCTCGCATTAGTCAGCATTTTCATCACACATGTCTTCTTATCACTTCACATCTGACAAGTGACAAGACTCCCCATCTCTGTTTCTCTCTATGTTTTCTTCGTGCCCAGGCCCGACGAGGGTAGAATTATAATTTTATGGTTGTAGCCCGTCCTGGTGTCACAATAGATAATAACAATAATGATAAAAAAAATGTTTCTGGAGAGATTCCCCATAAGGAGTGTCTGAAGACAAGGGTTTTGCAACACAAGAGAATCTACCAGTTAATAATAATAGCATGATGACTGTTGACAGCTAGTCTACCGTCGATTCTGTAAAATAGTAAACGTGTGATTACCTAATTGTGATTACCTAATTGTGTTTACGGGAAAGAGCCCAAAGCTCGTATCTTCCCGTCTCCTGATCGGTTCCATTTTTAGACTTAGTGATACTTATCATACCTGTCCTTAAAACTATGGATTGAGGTAGCATTAACTACCTCCTCGCTTAGCGAATTCCAATTATCAACTACTCTTACACTGAAAAAGTATTTCCTTACATCCTGCAAACAAGTTTTCTTCCGAAGCTTCAAACTATGACCTCTAGTTCTAGAGCCAGCCATATCGAAATATCGATCCCTATCCACTCTATCATACCCATGAAGGAATTTAAAGACTGTCACCATATCCCCCCTTACTCTTCTAGCTTCGAGTGATGGCAAGTCTAATTCCCTCAGCCTCTCATCATAACCGAGATTGCGTATTTCTGGCACCAGTTTTGTGGCATGTCTTTGAACTTTTTTCAAGCTTAGCTATATGTGCTTTTTCAAGTGCGGATTCCAAAAGGGGGCTGCATATTCGAGTTTTGGCCTCACATAGGTTACATAAATATTTCTGAACATTTCCTTGTCCATGTGCCTGAAGGCTACCCTTACATTTGATAAGAATGCATATGCTGCCCTTACTACGCCATTTATATGTATTTCTGGAGACAAATCTGCCAATATGTTTACTCCTAGATCTCTCTCATTTTCTGTCTCCTGAAGTTGTACTCCAGCCACCGAGTAGTCAAGCTTGGTCCTTCTTGCACTTGTACCCATTCTCATTACCTTACATTTTGAGGTATTGAATTTCATTAGCCACTTTTCTGACCACTCATGCAGATTATTTAGATCCTCCTGGAGTTCTCTACCATTGTTCTCGTTTTTTACTTTCTTCACAATCTTTGCATCATCTGCAAACATATTCATGAATGAATTTACAGACTCTGGTAGGTCATTTACATATACAAGGAACAAAAGTGGCCCTAAAACTGAACCCTGTGGAACTCCACTACTAACTCTTCTCCATTCAGACACTGAGTGTCCTTACTCTAACCCTCTGTTCCCTTCCTTCTAAGTAAGTTTTTATCCATTCCAAGACATTTCCACCTATTCTAGCCATTGATTGCAGCTTCCTAATAAGTCTCCCATGTGGAACAGTGTCAAACGCTTTCTGGAAGTCTAGGAATATGCAATCTGCCCAGCCCTCTCTTTCCTGTAAGATTTGGCTTACCTCATCATAAAATTCTAATAAGTTTGTTACTGTTGATCTTCCTTCTCTGAAGCCATGTTGCCTCACTGACAAAAAGTTGAAGGATTCCAAGTGAAGAGAGATATGTTTCCTTAGTAGTTTCTCCATAACTTTGCAAACTATGCTGGTCAAGGAAACTGGTCTATAGTTCAGAGCCGTATCCCTCCTTCCCTTTTTGAAGATAGGTATCACATTTGCTTGTTTCCAGCATCTTGGAATCTCCCCCGACTCCAATGACTCCTTAAATATGATACTTAGTGCCACTGATATTGTGTTTGCGCATTTTTTAAGCACATGAGGGGATATGTCATCAGGACCTGTAGCTTTATGAACATCTAAATCCCATCAGCGCTTTGCATACCTCTGTGGCTGTAAGGTTGATGTTCTCTAATACCGGCCCTTGAGCTTCTATCACTGCAATCTGAGGGGGTGGGGTATTTTCTACTGTAAATACTGACTGAAACTCCTTGTTCAATTCTTTGCAGATCTCTTCATCCGTCTCAGTGATGCTTCCATCCGCTCTCTTTAGCCTTAAAACCTGTTCTTTTACCTTCAGTTTTCCTCTGATAAAGCTGTGGAAAAGCTTGGGATTTTCTTTCGCCTTCCTGGTGATGTCCCTCTCATAATCTTTCTCTGCCTCTCTCCTTTTACTTAGGTAGTCATTTCTTGCTCTTTTGTAGGTTTGCCAGGCATTTATGTTTTTTCTCCTCCTATACCTTTTCCAGCATTTGTCTCTCCACTCCTTAGCTCTTTTACACCCATTATCGAACCATTTCTCTCTGGCATGAATTACACCTACTTTGGTGACAGGTATGCAGCAATCTACAATCTTCCCATATTTCTCACAAAAGATGTCATACATTTCTTGTACAGATTTGTTGTAAAATAAGGTTTCTCCAGTCAATAACTGCAAAAAGCTCATTCATTTTGATGTAATCTCCTTTCTGATAGTTCCTCCTCATGTCCTCAGTGCCTCTACTCTCAGGAAGAATGTCTTCAATGATATACTCCATCAACAACACACAGTGGTCACTCTTTCCAATTGGTGGTTCATACTCAATATTTTCAATATCCAACACATTATCTGTGAACACCAGATCAAGTAGTGATGGCTCATCCCCACCCCTGGCTCTTGTTGGTTCCATTACATGTTGGTGTAGGAAATTCCCTTGTACGCAATCTAGGAATCTTGCCCAAAGGAGTCCTCACCACTGTGTGGGTCAAGATTTATCCAATCTATCTCTTTATGATTAAAGTCTCCCATAATCAAAATCCTACATTTTTTCTCCCGCGCCATGTTAACAACTGAGTTTATGACTTCAATCGTACCTATATGACTTTCCTCATAAATTTCAAGCCTTTTTTGGTTCCTTGGTGGGTTGTATACAACAGTTATTATAATGCTCTCTGACCCAGTATTTATGCGAGCAACAAGAAATTCCTCCTGAACTCACTTTCTATAGCCAAGTTTATCTCTTCAACTTGAATCCTCTCACTTATGAGCAGTGCTATCCCTCCACCAGTCCTCTCAGATCTTTCGACCCTTAGTATTCTGAAGCCCTTAGGAAAAACTGTGACACTGTTTATGTCCTCACTCAACTTAGTCTCTGTAATTGCTACTATATCTGCCTTACTGTTGTGAATCCTATCTTTTAATTCTACTGCCTTACCAGCTAATCCATCAGCATTTGTGTATAACAATCTTAATGAGGCCCCATCCCCTGATCTTCTGTCATTATCTTCTTTATCTCCCCTTTGTCTGGAAGTATTCCGTAACGAAAATTTTTCTTCTCTTCTTCATTTCTTTCATCATTTAACCTTCTTGCCTCTTGCAACAAGTTTTTTATCTTTCCCATCTCTTCCTGTGTTCTGTATCGTCTAATGAACACTTCTTTGCATTCTTGAAGGTCTTTTAGACTTTTTTTTCTCAACAATATGTGTGTGTGTGTGTGTGTGTGTGTGTGTGTGTGTGTGTGTGTGTGCTTACTTAAACGTATTTACCTAATTGTTCTCACGGGAAAAAAAGCCCTATGCTCGTATCACCCCGTCTCATAATCGGTTCCAATTTTAAGTCCCTTAAGTTGGTCATAGCTATCCTTAAAATTATATATGCATTTAGCATATACTATTTCCTCTTTGTGTATGTGTGTGTGTGTGTAGCACCACCCGTTGATAACAGAATGAACTTTCGAAAGTTTGCATTCTCTTGACGTTGTCAAAATTAGTTTTATTTTTTTTGTATTCTATGAAGAGTTTTCCCAAACAGAAGTGATCTGAAACAAGATGTTTGTTCAGTACTCGATAATGTCCCACTTGATAAGAGAATGAAGAATGTCGGAAATTTTGCACTTTGATGTTTCCCCGGGCCTTGAAGTTTTCCTGTTTAGGGAAAGTTGTCCTAAAGGGATATTTTTTTTTTAAGTTATTTATTTATTTATTTTTATTTATTTTTTTTAAGTTCTTTGTGCATGTTTCCATTGACGTAAGAATGGAAATTATCGTACACTTTACGTATGTGGTTTTCGCATTATAGAATCGTAGCTGTAATTATTGATTTTTTTTTTCATGAGACTTTTTGTGTTATTTAACTTTCAAATTTGCATTTGAGTGTGACTTAGACCTCTCTCTCTCTCTCTCTCTCTCTCTCTCTCTCTCTCTCTCTCTCTCTCTCTCTCTCTCTCTCTCTCTCTCCTTAATAATGGAAATAAAATTTTTGAAGTTTTTGAACTCTCTCTCTCTCTCTCTCTCTCTCTCTCTCTCTCTCTCTCTCTCTCTCTCTCTCTCTCTCTCTCTCTCTCTCCATAATGGAAATAAAATTTTTGAAGTTTTTGAACTCTCTCTCTCTCTCCTTTATAATGGAAATAAAATTGTTGAAGTTTTTGAACTCTCTCTCTCTCTCTCTCTCTCTCTCTCTCTCTCTCTCTCTCTCTCTCTCTCTCTCTCTCTCTCTCTCTCTCATAATGGAATAAAATTGTTGATGTTTTTGAACTCTCTCTCTCTCTCTCTCTCTCTCTCTCTCTCTCTCTCTCTCTCTCTCTCTCTCTCTCTCTAAAAATGTTTGAAGTTTATGAACTCTCTCTCTCTCTCTCACACACACACACACACACATTTTCATCCTGACTCATGGTACAATGTTAATCGCATGATATCCAATACAATGTCTTACTCATGCAAAAGAAATCTAAAGGATCTCCTTAACTCCAATTACCATTGACGAATTGAACTTTGAACCTCCTAGTTGGGAGTCCCAAGGCATCACCAAGCTCTCCATCTATTGTCTCGTGTCCTTCGGTGTTTAGATGAAAAGGCCAGGAGGATGGGAGAGGAGGGTAGGATGTGAAAGCAAAGACACAGTCGCATTTCATCCCACCCTCTCCTCCTTCATCCCGCCTGTCGCCAACATCACCATCTCTCTCCAAACACCCTCACCATCATTAAACACCATCCTAGGACCCACCCATTCTTTTCCACCCTTATGATCTCTCGTTAGCCATCACTTCCTCCCGACCACCACCACCCTCCTCTTCGTCTTCTTCCACCATTTCCCCTCAAAGCGGCTGCCTCGCTGTCTGGCCGCCACCGTGTAGACACCCAACAGCCAAAGACAGCCATAAGCTCCCAGACCGAATGTCACCGTCTGGAACGTGACGTCACGCACATTAGACCAGTCATGATGGAAGGGGGTAGGTATGGGGAGGTGCTGTCAGAGGTTCTGATTGGCGGAGAAGGGCGGGGGTTGCGGATCCTCGTGGGCGGCTCTCTGACTGGCCCCACCCGGGTTATTGATCCTTAAACGTGAGTACGTTAGTTCATTGTCGGCCGCCCTGTGAGTACGTCGACGCAAAGAACGAAGGCGCGCGATGTTGTACCACCCGCAATCGCACCGCCCACGCTGCTGTACCCAGCTAAAAGGCATCACGAACGCAAGCAAAGCAAGCAATAGCAGCAGTAAGAAGTCCTTGCTACAGGAACCGCATCTGAAGGCTCATGTAACACCCTAGTTCTTCCTCCTCTCCCATTCCTTCCCTTACCCCCCTCTCAATCTCTCCCCCCCCATATCAACACCTTTAATTTGCAGTATCGCTCGCCTCCCTCCCTCACTATGGAGATAATTAAGGAGCAGAAATTATATATAACCGAATAAATAAACAGATGTAGAGTACACTACTCTCTCTCTCTCTCTCTCTCTCTCTCTCTCTCTCTCTCTCTCTCTCTCTCTCTCTCTTTCTCTAAGCTTGCCGTAGGTTGGTTGTAAATCAGAGAACAGTCCAGGCAGTGGGGGAGCTAAGCATCTCACCTCGTTACCGGTCCCCAACTTGGATCAATGTAGTAGCTTCGTTCTTTGCGTTCTCCTTCTGATGTGTGGAGTTGAGGATAAAACATGGTCCATAGAAGAATAAATAATACATATCTACCTGCTCTTAATAGATAAATAAATAGATAGAGAGAAAGAGAGAGACACACACTAACAGATAGATAGATAGAGAGAGAGACGTACTCATTTCATTTAAAAAAAAAAATGGCACCAAAGACACTTGAACCAAACATGATGAGTATTTACTAACTGTGCCGGATGCAGTAAGTCTGAGTGACAACCAAGACACTCATAGATCACTCAGGAAGAAATCAAAGATATAGTTTCATAGTAACTGCTTGAGGTTACAGGCCCTGAACACTTCTCTGTGGGAAGACAACTCATGTTCCGGTTTTACGTCACGGACTCCCTTTTCTACTAAGGGCTAGGTCGGTTGCTTTCTTGCGAAGGACTTGTTTTGGCAGATGTAATCCTTACCCTGAGTGCATGCCCTTGCTAACCTCAGACCGTGACGGGGCGCGAACCCTCGACCTGACGCCTCAGAGTCGCAGACGCTACAGCTTGAGCCACGGTGATGGGCTCAATCTAATAATTGTACATGTTCTGTCTTCTCCGGAACCACTTGGGGGTAAAGAGGCGTCTTTATTGTGATAACCTCTGTTAATTCAGCAGATAGAATGAATGTACACAAAGGTAAAGGTTCTACAGAGAGGCAGAGGCAAGGCACAATGATATCACAGATCCAGAATATACACATACCTCGTAGCTGGGGCCCAAGCCCCCTCTCCAATTACATGGACCCAGTGATCTCCAGGCAATGGTTGAATAAGCAGGTAGACCTATAGGAAATCACTGACCCACGTTAATTTCCAACTTAATCGGTAATGACATGAGACAGTGAGAGCTAATTCAATCTGGGCCAGGATCGAACCTAGGGCCAGTAAAAACGAGAAAACAAGAAAACAGCTGTTTTGTAGTATGCTAAAGTAGGAAGGAAGGAATCGTCAAAGTTTCACTTTCCTGCCCTTTTGTATGCTTTGACTCTGCCTCACCAATACAAGGAGACTGCGGCTATTGCGTATATATATATATATATATATATATATACTATATATATATATATATATATATATATATATATATATATATATATATATATATATGTGTGTGTGTGTGTGTACCTTTTAATCTGTTCTTTCAGAATAAAGGACTATGGATGACGTTATTCTACTACTACTACTATTTCTACAAATAATAATAATAATAATAATAATAATATAATAATAATAATAATAGTAATACTAGTAATAATAATAATAATAATAATAATAATAATAATAATAATAATAATAATAATAATAATAAGAAGAAGAAGAAGAAGAAGAAGAAGAAGAAGAAGAAGAAGATGTTTGGATTAAAACCATTATCGACCTTTATTATTATTATTATTATTATTATTATTATTATTATTATTATTATTATTATTATTATTATTAGTAGTAGTAGTATGTAGTAGTAGTAGTAGTAGTAGTATCATTATTATTATTATTATTATTATTATTATTATTATTATTATCATCATCATCGTTATTATTATTAATGATAAACTCTCCAACAAAAATGTCTGTCATATTATTCCTTGGTAGGTTATGAGTATCTATTTATTTTTAACATCTATTTGTTTACTAAAAACCATTCTTACCACTGAAACGAAATCGAATACCTAAACTACGATATTTAATTATTGGAAAATAATATTAAAGTATTTATATAATAATTGAAATATACATTCAGTGATCTGATATTAAAATATATTATTTAAATGATAATTATTAATGTTAAATTAATATTGAAATAAATTATTTATTGATAAATTATGATATTAATATTTTGATTCGTCTTTGACACGAGGACTAACGCGTGGTTTGCTTAAGAAACCTAATTTATGTTTTAATTTTTTTAATCAATTTTATTCATTAATTATTTTAATTTCCATTTTATAATTACTCAGTAAACATCAAAGAATACTTGAAGTGAACTTACATATGTGTTTAATGTAAGTTTTTTTTTTACCATTTTAAACGTAAAAAAATTAGAAATATTTTTTTTTTTTTGCTTCATAGTTACGGCCATTGTTTGGGTGAAAAAAAAAATTCATGTTATTATTGTTCATTTATGTATTAATAAAAATCGCGTTATGTAAATACGTTTTTTTTTCTGTGTTAATGCATACGTTTGTCTTTAGATAAGATGAAAATTATGTTTCTTTAAGAAATTGTAATTAACAAGTTCTTCATAAGAAGGCAACCGTCCTAGCCCTTGGTAGAAAAGGGAGTCCGTGACGTAAAGACAGATTAGTCCAATAATTGAGCTAAGACTGGTTTAAATGCTGTTTGAAGTTCGGGGTAGTTTACAGTTTTGCGGGCCATGCCGTTCAACAACCTCACCCCTCCACTCAAGTAAGTAGTTCGACCCTAACCTGTATGATGGGGGGGGGGGTTTCCAAGGGGGCTTCTAAGAGGTTTGGTAAGTATTTTTAGTTAGGATAGTAAAAAATTGTTTCATATGCCTATTGTCGCCATTTTTGTTGTGTATTCATCCGCCAGTTCTCTGGTTAGAGCCTAGCGCCATTTATTGATAGGTTTTGAACATTGGTATGGCCCGCAAAACTGTAGGTGTCCTTAAGTTCGTTTTCCGGTGAATGTTTCCTTCTACACTCTCATACAGGGAAAATCTTGTTGGTTACTCACCCCCATTTAAGAAAAAATCGGGGTATTAATTTAGTTATGGGGATAAACGGACTTATGTCTTTCTTATATAAATAGAGCCCCCCCCCCCGGCTAGGGAGGACGCATTCCCCTGGGTTAGGTTAGGAGGCACACCAAAAATGTGTATTTCCGGCACTTATAATCCCCTTTTCAAAAAATTTACCAATATCGGATCAAGATGAGGTGAGTGACCCCAACAGAAATGAAATTGTCTCAAAAATTGCTAGTTTAGGCTAGGCTAGGCCAGGTTAGGGTGTGTGACATGCACACTATGCTTATTCTTTCTTTACATGTTCCAAAAGAAAATGTCATGTAATTTACTCTAAGAATCGGGTACGTTAGGTTAGATTAGTTCAACTCCAACTTGGTGACTACTAGTATCGAGCTTACCGTGGGACGTTAGGAAGGACATCCAGCCCAATAACGGGGTTTAATAATGACACAAAACGTATATAAACTGAAAAGACACAGGATGTACCAATAATTAGAGTTATAGTCATTAACTGACCTCTCTTAATTACTGTATATAGTTGGCTATTGTCTGTTATGTAACTTATTTTTTTCTTGGCGTAGTAATACATTATGTTGTTTTTGTTCCGGTTTTACGTCACGGACTCCCTTTTCTACCAAGGGCTAGGACGGTTGCCCTTTTGCGAAGGACTGGTTTTGGCAGATACTGATATTAATATATATTGTATTTACTTTTTGTAATTAAAAAGGTGTAAGATTTCAATACAGTATTTAGTTACCGAGTAATTTGGAAATAACGGCACTTAGTAGCCTAGTGGGCAAGAAAACTGGAGTCCGTGACGTAAAACCGATCACAGTAGCCTAGTGGACAAGACAAATTTATAAATAACGGTACATATTAGACCTGTGGTCAAGACTAAATTATAAATATCGGTGCACATTGGCCCACTGGACCTAAGTAGTCGAACCTCTAAAGTGTACTATAAAGTATATCTTACTTCCAGCGAAAAGGAATTTACACTGGGAACTCCTCAGGGAGGAGTTCTGTCTCCCCTTCTCTTTAACATCTTAATGGATAAGCTTCTCAAGTCTCTCAGACTACCAAATGATGAATGCACCATCATATGTTATGCAGACGACATATGTATAAGGGCACCTTCTGCCAATGATATGCAAATAATACTTAATGACTTTTCTCAAGTATCAAAAGACATTGGTCTTGTCATTTCAACTCCAAAAACAAAGTACTTTTCCAGTATCTCGCAAGAGCCTCACCTTGTATTAAGCAATCAAATGGTTAAGGTGTGCGAAAATCACAAATATTTGGGAATACCAGTTCCTTCTCCCCCTCACACAGAGTATGTCAAAGATTTGTGTGAAAGACTGCAACAGAGACTCAGACCGTTAAAGCTTCTTGCCAATAGGGTATCTGGTGTTGGAATTAACATATGCCGAACTTTCTATCTCGCATATGTCAGGTCATTAGTCGACTATCACACCCTGCAGCTCTGTACTATGACTACCTCTATCTTAAGACCCCTAGAAAAAATTCAGAACAAAGCTATGAGGATTATTCTTGGCTGCCCTATGAGCACCAGAATTATAAATATGCAACATGAATTAAACCTCCCACCTTTGATAGAACATATCAAACAGTCAGCTGTGATATTTGGAGTTAAACTAGCGAAATCAGCTCAGCCTCATCCATGTAATGCTGGTCATTTGCAAGGGCCGCAGTCAGCGCCAACAATCATTAAATCACTAATAAAAAGTAACATACAGTATGAAAGACAAATTCACCCCAAAGTATTTAAGCTTATAACCAATGAGACAAAAAAACATAATGTAACACTCTTTACTGAGAGTGGTCCTGAACGATTAATAAATCCTTGCAAGAGGATTGGGCCAGAAATTCTCTTTCCAATATTATCATCTGGTCCGAATGTTGCTCCAATTATTAAAAAACATCAATGGTTAGATGAAATTGAAGCCTTTATTGAAACTAGTTTCCCAACTAACAATGAAACACTCTGCATTTACACTGATGGGTCTCACACAAGCAGTGCAGGAGGGTCTGGGTGCAGCATTGTAGTTTATGAAAATTTTGAAGGGCAGCAAATATTTGACAAAGCACTGAGTATGCCAAAATGGTCATCAATCACCGAATGTGAAATTGTTGGTCTAAAACTTGCTATTGAACATGTTCTCAGTGCTAGAAGAAATGCTATCATATTCTGTGACTCGCAGAGTGCGCTTCTGTCACTGAGATCATTAAAAAGCTCCTACAAAACTCACATGGCTGAAATTCAAGAGGCTCTTATTGATTGCGCAAAACTTAAACTCCAAGTTAAGTTTTCATGGGTACCCTCCCATGTTGGGATAGTAGGTAATGAAAAGGCTGACAGGCTGGCAAAAATGGCAACTGAGAGTTCAGTGTCTGAATCTATAACCACACTGACTCAGTTTAAAACAATGTTGTATAATGAGATTATGGAAGAGCAAGAACTTTCTACACTCACACAACATGTAAGCAGCTGTTCGATCCAACATTATGAAAACTTCAGAAGGCT
>JAXCGZ010003812.1:10000-20000 GCA_037179515.1 Halocaridina rubra
AGCAGATGTATATCACAGAGTGAATGAAGGATGTAAATTGTTGGGTGCATTGAAAGGAGTGATAAAGAATAGAGAGTTGGAAATGAATTTTAAGAAAGTTTTGTATGAGAAAGTGGTTGTGCCAACTGTGATGTATGGATCAGAGTTATGGGGTATGAAAGTAAGTGAGAGACGGTAACTAAATGTGTTTGAGATGAAATGCCTGAGGAGTATGATTGGTGTATCTCGATTGGATAGGGTTAGGAATGAAGTGGTGAGAGCAAGAACGGGTGTGAGGAGAGAAACTGCAGCCAGAGTAGATATGAATGTTCTGAGATGGTTTGGCCATATGGAAAGGATGGATGATGAAAGGCTGCTGAAAAAGGTGATGAATGCGAGAGTTGATGGGAGAAATACTAGAGGGAGGCCTAGGTTTGGATGGATGGATGGAGTACGCATTCAGCTCCCTATAATATTGCGTTTATCAAGTGATAGATTTTAAATTCACAGCTACAAAATTAACGAAAGCATACTGAAATATAAATCTTCAAATTTAAGTCAGAGTGATTATTACAACTTTAGTGTTTAAAAAGATACAAAGAAAATTCATTATAATATTATAACATATCAGAAACCGTTGAGAGTGTCTCTCCCGGTGATACCGATTTCAACCACAACCTCTCGCTACTGACCTAAAAAGGACCTTTCTTAGGGGAACCTGCAGTTCCCCTCATACCGCAGTTCCCCTCCCATTCACACCAGAATGTCCTCATCGGAAAATGTTGACCTTTTTGACCTTCCGTGTGTAAATACTGATAATTTTCCCGAAGTGTTTATATTATCTCTGGGCAGAATATTCGTATATTCACGTGAGGACATCAGAAGGGAATTGGAAAAAATTAAAAAGGTCACTCTGTACAAAACAAGCCAACTTTTGCTTTCCAAGGTAGTGGAACTCTTTCCTCAACACAGTGGTAAACACATCATAAAAAAGCGAGTAAAAAAAGATATAATCACATATATAATCATTTTTAGCGCAAGTGTCCTGAATATCTCAATGAATGGTGAACTTGACAAACTCTTCCAATCTAAAACTTCGGTTGTAAAATCCATAGAGTCTGAAAAAACGCACGACCTAGGAGACCTACATCGAATGATAGAAAGTCTTGCAGATAAGGTGAAAATTTTGGAAGCAGATGCTGAAAAGGTGAAAGCCTTACAACACAAGGTGGGTTTGCTAGAATCTGACATTGTCCTACTTAAAAGAGATAATTCTAGGTTGAAACTGCTATTATAAACATCTCCACCTCTCAATTCAGTGTTGTCACCTGACAACGATGATGTCCCTTCTATCAACAACCCTCAGGTTTTACACACTAGGTTTTCTGTCTCTACTCACAATTCCTTCAGTGCATTGAGAGACGAATGTGACAGTGGTAGTGATGAAGAGGTAGATCCAGATAAATGTGATAGTCAACAAGACAACCTGAATATACCACCTAGCATAAATAATCAAATCAGTAACAGCTTACAAAATAGTGATGAAACAACAGCGTCCTTCCCCACTACTCCTAACAATACAACAACAGGCACTAACCAGAACAAGATTCTTCCCAGCACAAACAACAAACCTGGTAAAGAGTTGCAAAACAGCAAAGAAGATATAGAGCCCATCTCCACTACTCCTAACAACACAGCAACTATCACTAACCAGAACAACCAAATTACATCTTCCAGCACAAATAACCAACCCAGCAATAGGCTGCAAAACAATGAAGAAAACAGAAAAGACAAAATAGCAGCAGTCTCTATTCTAAACATTCCATCGAAGTCCTCTCCCCCACAGCCACAGTTGCCCAATAATGCAAGTGCAAGGGTTACAGCTCAAATATATATTTGCATTCCTGGCAACCCCTTTGAGAGAGAGATGCGTAATACACTGACAAATCAAGGCATTCCTTCTGAAGAAGTCTTCATTAAGGAGCTTTCTCGCAGACCAAATTGGGTTTCCTTCGCAATAACGATATCGAAAGGATTTGAATATGTGCCTTACAAACTGAATCAATGGCCTACAGGCACAATTGTCCAGCCATTTCGCGGGGGTAAACAATGGACACAACCTGGGTATTCTACAAAATATCCCAAACTACAGTCATACCAAAATAAAGAGCAAAGAGCTAATGAAACAATCCCCTATTCGCGAGACTACAGAAAGAGACACGATACAAACCTCTCTTAACGCCGTCCACGGACAAGAGACTTCTCCTGGAGTGATGGCTCTTACAACCCTAGACACTCACCTAGGCATACAAACTTTGGGAGGGCCCGATCATACCACGGCACGTACTTAAACCAGCGTTACACATCCAACGGCAGGTACAGACACCACGATCCATGGGCTAACCCCAGAACACACTACAATGATGAATTCCCAGCAGAATCACACAGTCGAAGCTACAACTATGACTATGGATACCACCCCAATGAAACATGGTAAGAATGTAACATTAGTACATGTGAACGCTCAGTCCCTGCTCACTCATTTTGAGGAAATAATAATGCTAACAAAAGACTAAAACATAGACATCCTCTGTGTAAGTGAAACTTGGCTTCCTCCTACAACTGAAAATAAATATGTGAATATCCCAGAGTTTAAAATTTTATACAATGACCATGGCCGAGGGGGTGAAGTCTGTATTTATGTTAGAAATTATCTTACTGCATCAGAAATAACCACAGGTTTAGAAAAAACTGAGGAGCTCGAAGATTTATGGATCACTGTGCAGTATCAGAAACTTCCATCTTTCATTTTAGGGTGTGTTTACAGTCACCCTAAAGCACCTACCAGTTCATTCAATCATCTGCTAGAAACATTCAGAAATATCTGTGTGCGTCATAAACCCATATACATACTTGCTGATTTTAATGATGACTTGCTCTCAGCAGATAACAAAATGAAAAGGGTGATCAACACTGTAAAGTTAACACAAATAGTGACAAAACCGACCCGCATAACCCCTACTTCTAGGACTCTTATAGATCTGATAATAACAAATAAAGTGGTAAGTATACCCTATTGGGACGTAGTTCCCTGCCCAATTGCAGACCACGAGCTGATCATTGCTATGCTAAACATAAACAAGCCCAAAAGAAAGCCTCTCCTCAAGACATTCCGGTTTCTAAAAAATTAGTCCCCTGATATCTTTTGTGAAACATTAATCAACAACACAAATACACTTAATAGAATTAAATACACAGATAACGTCGATTTGCAGGTTGAGATTCTAACAAAAGTCTTCCTTTAATGCTTAGATACTTGTGCACCCATTGTAACAAGAAAAATAACCTGCCCTTCAGCCCCCTGGCTAACTAATGACATCAAAGAGGCAATGCAAATCAGAAATCAAATACAAAAAGAGCTAAAAATGAATAGATATGATTTGACTTTCCGAGAACGTTATAAAACAGAAAAGAAACGTGTCAGATCTCTCATCAGTATAAGTGAAAAAGACTTTTACAAAAAACAATTTAATGACTCTAGACATGATACAGCAGCAACATTGAAAGTGATAAGAAGCATGATACCAAATGAAAAGAGTACCTCTGAAAGTTATGAAAATATTACGGAGTTGAAAGACAAAGCGGAAAACTTTAATAACTATTTTGCTAACGTTGGCAAAAATGCATATGAAAAAACTCAAGAAAACATCAACTCAGTGAATATGAGTAATTGCTTAAATGACAATTATTCCAATGTAAACACAAGAGAGTACTTCAAGATAAATCCTATCGATTGTGCTACCCTAATTCTTACCATAAAGAGCCTAAGAAACTCTGGTTCTTATGGTTCAGATGGTATACCATTTCAGTTCATCAAAGATGCTCTACCCATGATTGCATCCTATATTCTAACTATTATGAACACTTCCATTGTTACTAAAACGTTTCCTGACTCTTGGAAAATATCATATGTAATACCTCTGCATAAAAAGGGGGAGAGAGAAGATGTGACAAACTATCGTCCCATTTCCCTGCTACCCATTTTCTCTAAAATATTAGAAAAATTGTTGCATGCCAACTTATGTCATATTTAGTATCAAGTAGACTATTAAGTATTAACCAACATGGTTTCAGACTGAAACTTTCGACGGAAACTGCACTGCTTAAAGTTACGAATAGTATCTATAATAAAATAGATATGAAAAAAATATCTATGCTTGTATTATTGGACTTATCAAAAGCCTTCAAAAGTGTAAACCATGAAATTCTTTTAAGTAAATGTACTAACTTAAATATTGATCCGAGCTGGTTTAGCAAGTATCTATCTAATCGTAAACAGTCTATACGTCTTAACAACATTATCTCTGTGCAAAAAAATTTTTCATTTGGTGTTCCACAGGGATCAGTACTTGGTCCTATCCTCTTCTCCATTTACGTAAATGTTCTATCTTCTTTCAAATCTGACTGTCTAGTCGTACAATATGCAGATGACACTCAACTACTCCTTAGTGGTGATATTAATAATCTCCCAGAGCTAACTTTAAGAGCAGAAAACACTCTGTCAAAAATTAAAACCTATTTCCAAGAAATTGGGCTGTTAATTAACGAAAGTAAAACACAGTGCATATTTATTGGTTCAAGGTTCCACATAGCACAAATTCCAGAAAACACAACAATTAATTTTTGCGACAATATTATCACACCTAGCAAAACAGTCAAAAACCTAGGAATTCACTTTGATAACCACATGTTGTTTGATTCCCACATAGATAAAGTATGCAAAAAGGTTACAGGAACATTAATGTACTTATCACATATAAAAGACAATTTTGAGACTACCACTCGAATAACTGTTGTTGAATCTCTAGCCCTAAGTCACATTAATTACTGCACAACTGTTTGGGGAGCTACCAATAAGACTCAGATAAACAAATACAGAAGCTTATTAATTCTGCAGCTCGAGTTTCCCTGGGAAGAATAAGAAAATATGACCACATCACACCAGCTCTCAATAAACTTGGGTGGCTGCGGGCAGAAAACAAGGTCGCTTATGCTATTTATGTTTTTGTATTCAAAGTTTTGGACCATCATTATCCTAGCTAGCTATTTGATTTAAAAACAGTCAGGGATATAAGGGGAACCAACACAAGACAGAGCAGTGAGCTCTTTGTTCACAGAACAAACACAGAAGCAGGTTCAAAGATGATCACTTTCAAAGGGCCAACACTCTGGAATAATATTCCAGAGCATCTTAAAAATGCATCCTCCTTCACATCTTTCAAAGGCAAACTATATAGTTTTGTTTTGAACAAATAGTTGCTGCTCATTAAGAACTAATTATTCTCATTGTAAGGAAAACATATATGGAAATGATGCCGATAATAACGATCCTGTATCTAGTGGCATGCTTACTACTTTATTATTAACATTATTGTTAACATTTTTATTACAGCATTATTATTTTCTATTGAAGCTACATTTACTTTAACTATATGTATTACCCTCTTATTTATTAGTTTAATTACATGTCTACTTATAAGTTACTATCAATGTTGAATAACCATTGTACAAAATGGAAATAAATGTTTGTTTGTTTGTTTGTTTGATAAGAGGATGGATGTGAGGGAAGCAAGCGAGCTTGCTAGGAATAGGAATGAGTGGTGAGCGATTGTGACGCAGCTCTGATGGGCATCTGCTGTTACCACGGGGCTGCATCTTACAGAGGTAGCCCTGTGGTAGGGGCAGTAGGAGGAGTTGGCAGTTGTGAAGCGAGACAGGTTGTGGAAGAGCCGGGAGGATGGGCTGTGGCACTCCAGCAGTGCCATCTGAACGGTCGCTAGCTCCCTCGTCATTGCCCATAGAGCAAAGTAATCCCCCTATTTGTTTTCCTTTCTTGATGTCGACTACCCCCCAATTAAAGGGGGAAACAGCCAAGGTAAATATATATATATATATATATATATATATATATATATATATATATATATATATATATATATATATATAAGATATTGTTATTTTATGTAAATGGCATCTCCAATAATTCATATATTTTTATTTTCGTTATTTTTATTATTATTATTATTATTATTATTATTATTATTATTATTATTATTATTATTATTATTATTATTATTATTATTATTATTATTATTTTTATTATTACTATTATTATTATTATTATTATTATTATTATCATTATTTTATTATTATTATTATTACTATTATTATTATTATTATTATTATTATTATTATTATTATTATTATTATTATTATTATTATTATTATTATTATTATTATTATTAATATTTTTTATTTACAATTTTTTCTATTATTGATTTTGTCCCTTTGCGGCCAGTGTGTGGGGATTATCGACTGACCCCGACTGGTAATTAAGATTGGTATCTCTTAATATGTATTAAATTCCCTTGTGGGACACGCTTTTCTCCTTTTTTCATATGCTCTTTTTTGCAAGCTGTATCTCTTGTCATTTTACTATGAGAATATGGCCAGATAAGGTCATGAAATTAATAAGTACTCAATATATATTTTCGTTGTTTTCTTTAATGGGCTTTCTCCTACTATTTTAGACTGTATGTTTACAGTTCAGTGTTTTTTTTTTTTTTTACGAGTGTGTTACCGGGAGAGGCAAAAGTAGCCATCATCAATAAAGGCCCAGGCACGAGGATATACCAAGGCGAAGGAAAAGAAAGAGGTTAAGGGCAAGGCAGAGATGAGGTAATGTCCCACAAAGGAAAACGACAGACAGAAAAAGCAGTCAATATGCAGAGGACCCAGAGATATGAAGGACTAGGCCCTAAGATGACGATAGATCTGCTTCTTGAAGGATGATAGGTCATAAGAATTAGGAAAAACAGAAGGAGGAAGAAAGTTCCAGAGTCTGGAGGTATATGGAAAGATGCAGTCACTGCATCGATCAATCCGCGAGCTACAAACCTCCACACAGTACCTGTGAGATGAGGCCGCTAGGCAAGTGTTAAGCGGCCTCGGCCGTGGGGGAGGGTTGCAACTCGCCAACTCATCAGAGCAGCGATGGAAGTAGTAGCGATAGAAAAGAGAAAGGGAAGATACCTTATGGCGAGGAGAGAGAGAATCCAGACTCGAAGTAAGAGAAGGATCATTAATGAGTCTACAATAAAAGTAGAGCGAGTTAAATCGGGATGAGAGACTTGGTAAGATCGGTGTGTCCGATTCCTAGCCTGGATAGCCATGGAGCAGGCACGGTCAAACCAAGGTTTAAGGGGAGAGAAAGTTTGTAGAAGAGGGGATGTACGCCTCAGCAACTATTAGAGCTACCTGATCAGGGTTGCAGGACCAAAAGCAGTAGTCATCCCAAGGGAGGTAAAAAAGGAAGTTTAGCAAATTATCAAGTTGGGTACGCTCAAAGTGGCAGAGGCAGCGCTGAGTAGGAGGGGTTGGTGGAGGGGGAGCAAAAAATGGAAGAGACTGAGATCATAGAGTTGTCAGATTTACCATTAGGGTAAAGCACAGAATAAGAGTAGTTTGAAGGGTTAGAAGTATGAAAAAGGTCAAGAGTGTGTGCTGCAAGTTCGTGACGATCAGGAACAATAGTAGGATGTTTGATAATTTGCTCCAGATCATGAGTAATAAAGAAAGCAAGGGCCTCACATCCTCCCACATCAGTGTGAGAAGAATTAAGCCACTCACTGTGGTGTACATTGAAGTCTCCAATGTAGAGAACTTATGCATGTGGGTGAGAAGATAGCAAGAACTCAAGGCACGAGGACAGATATTCAAAGAAAAACACAAACTCGGTGGGGTTCGGAGAACAGTAGCAGAAGCAAAGGAAAATAGTGGTAGTGGGGAGATGGATATTTAGCCAGAGAACATCAAAGTTGGGAGATTCAAGGTCCATGAGCCTCGCAATAGGAGTGTTAATGTTGCAATAGGCACAAACACCACCCTTGGATTGAAAGCGAGTATACAGGTTATAGTGAGAGATTTGAATTGGGTCAGTGGATGCATATATAGGAGGAGGGGGTTAGGGAGGAAAGTAATCAAGTGCTGTTACACAGACAAAAGATTATAGTTCAGCCCACGAATGTTAGAATAGTGAAGAGTGAAAGAAGCAGATCTATTTGGAGGTGCAAGGTTAAGGGCAGAGCCATTACTACCACCAGGCGGGTCTGCCCTCAATCTAATAGTGGAGTCAACACGATCTCCGGAGATTATTCGCACCCCTTTGTGCCATGTACTGATAGCTATTAGCTGTGGACCTTCCATAAATAATAACAAATAAGAGGAAAAAGAGAGGAAAAGAGACAGTTGTGGGGAGTGTTGTGACTTATCAAATGTAATGGAATAGCAAGAGACGTGTAATTAAGACGCCTGCATATTCTGTATGGATGTAGGCATTAGGAAAAAACCATCATGAAGGAAGACTCAACCTGGAACTGTCTGGACCAGTCCTAGCTGAATCCTAATACCTTCAGTCGTAGTCTTTCAACGGGCGGCTACGGCCATGGCCAACCTACTAATCATACTACAATATAAGTTTTTAAGGGACAGCTTAAAACATCATGCTAGCACATAGAACAGAGAGCGTTTTCAATATACATGGCCATTATCCAAGAGTTCCTTTCCCTAGGGCCGTCAACCATACTAAATAAAGAGACGTGGTAACTTTGCAAGAAAAAATGTACTTCAAGGAGCCTCGTATTGGTTATCCCTATAAAGTGGGTTGCGAACACATTCGGGAGCTATAAATAGATCCTCTCCTATATTGAACTGGTCCAATAATCATGGAAATAGGAGAAGGGGTTGGAGAACTCGGGGAAGGGGGAAAAGAGGAGAATAGATTAAGGGGGAGGAAGGTAAATAAGGGAGGGTAGGGGGTGGTAAAAGGGTTGCTGGCGTCAGTGGAAGAAGCCCTCCATTCATAGATTCGAGAGACCCCTCTTGTTACCGTTTTCGGACATGATTCCCATATGAAATAACTGACTAATTTTCTGAGAATTTTCACCCGAATCTGATAAAGACCTGCTCCATTTGCTAAAGGGCACTATGTCAGTTGTGTATAGTGAGACAGGAATGCATAATATTATATTAAAAAAAAAACACACATTTTTGGATCCTATTTATCATTTTCGTACACCATCCTTTTGATGGAAACCCAACGGGAGGGGGGATCGGAACTGGTTAAAAGGGTGGTGAGGGGGGTGACATTTCCTCCGCCAATAGGAGAGCCTGTTATAAGGCGTGTAGGTGGATGTAGTAGACAGATCGACACGGAGATGGTGCCAAATCAACGAGATACGGCTCAGGGCACTTGAAAATATAAATAATACATAGAGTTTATGTAAATTAATAAATAGGTAAATCAATTATTAAAAAAAATGAATAAATGAAACTTTTATTGTGAAAATGAAGCCAAATTATTTCCAAGGTTAACAACTACAAAGCACCATTAAGGAAAAACTGAAAACATAATCTAAGAGTTATTTAAAAAAAAAACTAATCTTCTTCTATTGTATTTATATAAGTCTTGAAGATTATAAAAAAATATACAAGAAGAGTTGTATAACGTACAAAACAGCAAACAAAGGAATCAGTAGCTTATAAAAGATGAACTATGGTAGTAGCGGTAGTAGTAGTCACTGTAGTAGTAGTAGTAGTAGTAGTAGTAGTAGTAGTAGTAGTAGTAGTAGTAGTAGTAGTAGTAGTAGTAGTAGTAGTAGTTGCATGAACATTAAATCTACCAATATTAAATAAAACAAAGAAATATGCAAGGGAAGGATACTTGAGCTCTTGTCCCCCTTTTTATCAGCATTAATGAAATCTACAAATGAACAATGAATTATCTTGGTTACTTAGCCATTCGAGCTTGGCAGGGCTGCTTCCTTCAAATGTTTATGTTTATATTTGTGTAGCAGTAGTAGCAACAGCAGTAGTAGTAGTAACAGTAGTAGTAGTAGGAGCAGTAGTTGTAGTAGTAGTAGCAAATAATCAATGTTCGTGCTGCTTGGAGGGAGATGTTGTA
>JAXCGZ010003812.1:27500-47500 GCA_037179515.1 Halocaridina rubra
ATATAGGTGACATTTATAACTATTATTAAAAACACCTAAGTATTTCTAATAGCTAATTAATATTACAAGGGAGGGAAGAAGATGTTTTTGGGCTAAGTTGCGGAAGAGTATGCGGGCGCGTTGGGCAGAACGGTTACCTAAGGATGGCGACAATATTCTCATATTTCATGAGACAGGATCAAAGATAACGACGCTCTCCTCTTCTTCATCTTCTTTTTTTTTGTGAAACTTGTGATATGATAAAGACTATGCAACCACTCCTACGAGAGAGATGTAGTGTTGAATTGCCTCGTTTATGTCTAAGTTCAGCAATAAAGGTACTCGCATGAAATTCATTTTTGTTTACCGTTGGTCGAAGTACAACAAGGCTCTACACTGAGAGCACAATCTGACATGGATAGGCTTTTTTCTTCTTTACCTATATATAATTGGCACTGTCAACTGTCTAAGCCAATAAAAAACCTGGATATATAACATGGTCTCTAAAATAACAAATAATATGAGTTCAACTGCAATTATCTGCAAGTAAATACGTGATCAACCAGGAGAGAGAGAGAGAGAGAGAGAGAGAGAGAGAGAGAGAGAGAGAGAGAGAGAGAGAGAGAGAGAGAGAGAGAGAGAGAGAGAGAGAGAGAGAGAGAAGATGCTATGCGTCCATTAATAAAAGTGAGAGAGAGTTTGATGCTTTAGGGGGAGAGGGCTAATATATGAGGGAGGGAAAAGTGGGGTTGTGTGGCTGGGCAAGGAAACGTATACATGGAGGGGGAGACAAAAGGGGAGGAGCCTAAAATTTGAGAATGAAGCGAGTTAGATCAATAGTATTATCAAATTTGGAAGCTGGCCAACCCTGCGTGGGCGGCTATCAGGCGCCTACAGGAAAAAGAAGAACAAAAAAACAAGTGAAGACATAGAATAAGAGAGAGAGAGAGAGAGAGAGAGAGAGAGAGAGAGAGAGAGAGAGAGAGAGAGAGAGAGAGAGAGAGAGAGAGAGAGAGAGAGAGAGAGAGAGAGAGAGATATGTAATATAATTATCACTTATATTGGTGAGCGAATATGAACCAACATGATAATGCAATATAGAAGTATTCTGCAATATATTTCTATTTATCTATGGCAGTCTAGAAATTGTCAGCTTATTTTTAGCACTTCAAGTAATTATAATTCTTTTTCAAAATTCAAAACATTATTAACTGCAATAAATGCAACACTATCTTAAAGATCAGTTGCTACATCAACACTAAAAAGATGAGAATAAAACTTCGACTCAAATATATATATATATTTTTTCAGAATGCACTGGCTTAAACAACATTAAAACTTCAGGTGATTCTATTTTTAGAAATAAGTAATATGTTGCAATAACAGTAACATTCATTATCTTATTGATCAGTGCCAA
This sequence comes from Halocaridina rubra, assembly GCA_037179515.1. Taxonomy (NCBI): domain Eukaryota; kingdom Metazoa; phylum Arthropoda; class Malacostraca; order Decapoda; family Atyidae; genus Halocaridina; species Halocaridina rubra. Next base: position 28,897 of record JAXCGZ010003812.1, read on the forward strand.
GCAGCCGATACAATAAAACTTTAGATATTTGGTAGAAAACTTCGATTCAGACAAGAAGACATTTCTTCCATGTGTAACTTCCAAACCACTTTAATTATCCGAAATATATAAATATATTATTAATTCCAAGAACTTGAAAAAATCTGTGTCTTTACTGATCAGTACACGGTAGCTCCTCCAACACAGATAAAAAGACAGAGTAGGAAAACTTTATTGAAATAATAAGACGTTAAACGGGAAAAAAAAACAAAAACAGTAAATACAGAAATATGAGGCTATCACCTGTCTGTGTCCGCTTCCACTCGAATGAGACACAAAAATAGGCAATAAGTTATAATTGCTTTAAACACAGCATAATGATAACACGATGCATGAAATTTGAACGATAATGTATCTCATAGTCTCCTAATTGGAGCCTATTCTACCAATGACGATGCACACCAAATGACACAATGAATGACACTGATGAATTGATAAGGAATACCTTAGGGAAAGAGGTTATCTCCATCTTATCTGTGAGACGCTCAGACGAAGATATACTATGCAGACATGTTAGATTACTGATTTCAGAACCTTCTGGGTGAAAGTCAGGAGATCTGTTCATTAATCAATCAAAGAATAGATAAAGGTATTATAATTTCTTGATACCCAATATCAGAATGTCACTATCTCCCCATTTCACCTGAATGATGTTCTGACGAAGAGATGCAAACGAAATGCCAAAGAGATCTGAATTCGTAATCTTTTGGTGGGAGTCAGGTGCCGCTCCACTATTGGTTGAGAATCCTAACATGATGTACATGATTCCATAACGTAAAATATAAAATTTACGTTCTTTTCACCTTACCAGATGCTGAGTGAATATAGAGGCAGTCCCATTCCTTATAATAATAATAATAATGATAATAATAATAATAATAATAATAATAATAATAATAATAATAATAATAATAATAATAATAATAATAATAAAAATAATGATAATATTATTATTATTATTATTATTATTATTATTATTGTTGTTATAAAAATAATAATAATAATAATAATAATAATAATAATAATAATAATAGAAATGATAATAAAAATAATGATAATATTATTATTATTATTAATATTATTATTATTATTGTTATTATTATTATTATTATTATTATTATTATTATTATTATTATTATTATTATTATTATTATTATTATTACTATCATTATTATTATTATTATTATTATTATTATTATTATTATTATTATTATTATTATTATTATTATTATTATTATTATTATTATTATTATTATTGTTATAATAATAATAATAATAATAATAATAATAATAATAATAATAATAATAATAATAATAATAATATTAATAATAATAATAATAATAATAATAATAATAATAATAATAATAATAATCAATATTATTATAATCATTATTATTATTGTTATTATTATTATTATTATTATTATTATTAGTAGTAGTAGTAGTAGTAGTAGTAGTAGTAGTAGTATTTTAATTATTATCATTATTTTTATTGTTATAATTACTGATTAACGCAAACATAACTTCAAAGATAAAGTCACTTGAGGATAAGAAAGCGATAATAATAGCGTCCCTCATGTGACAGCTCCTGTCAACTCTTTACGCTTATTGCCTACATAATGAGATATGTGGTGCATACGGTGGGACAGTATTTCCATGCGCTCCGATCTCGATAAGGGTAAAAATTGCCCCCCCCCCTCCCTGTAGCGTTTAATGGAAATAGTGAATTATAATTACATTACAGTTAAATATATAAGAAATAAATCATTATATAATAATTTTGCGACATGAAAAAATTATAGCAATAGGATCAAATAAAATTAACGAATCCCAGCACATTAAATAAGCCCGTACACTGCCATACTAGGATAAATAAGATTAGGGATCAACTTAACCTACTCTTACCTAACTTAACCTAACTTAAATATCATAGCAGATTACGCAGTTATTTGATGTACAGGGAAATATCTTTATTTAATTCAATAATAAGTAACTTTATATATATATATATATATATATATATATATATATATATATATATATATATATATATATATATATATATATATATATATATATAGATAGATAGATAGATAGATAGATAGATAGATAGATGTATATACATATATATATATATATATATATATATATATATATATATATATATATATATATATATATATATATATATATATATATATATAGTAAGTAAGTAACTATATATATATATATATATATATATATATATATATATATATATATATATATATATATATATATATATATATATATATATATATATATATATAGTAAGTAAGTAAGTAACTATATATATATATATATATATATATATATATATATATATATATATATATATATATATATATATATATATATATATATATATATATATATATATATATATATATATATATATATATATATATATATATATATATATATATATATATATATATATATATATATATGTATATAACAAATAAGAAAAAATGCACAAAAATTTAACCATGCAATTAGCTAAAAATATGCTCATATATCTATAAGTAAAGCCAGACTAAAAATATAAGAAGTAGATATGTAAATAAAAACAAACATATGTCAATATAAGTCTAGTAATGGAAAATGAGTGCGACGGAGAAATTAACTTCGTAACTTATTTTCTCCTCGCTTTTCTATATCCTCAACACTTTTTTTTTTTTTTGCAGATGCTTTTTCACAATGGGTTGAGTAAGCCTTAAAGAGTTTTCTAGTAATTTTTTAAGCAATTACTCTTTACTTTTCATCTTAGAATTATTTTTTCTATATTCTATGTGCATTTCATATAGCTAAAACAGAGTCTAAGTCTTTCTATATCATACATTATATATCATTCAGATAACTTTGTGTATATTTTTCAACTAATTTCCCAAGCGGCTTTGCATTGCCTCACATACAGCCCATCTGACCACGCCGAGGCAGATCATTTCCTCTTTCTATATATAAAAAGTGTCATAATTTTTCTAAAAATAAAATCCCTCGATATATGAAGTTGGAGGCAAGGTCATCTGTTGCTTAAACTTAAGAAATTACATCTTCCAACAGTCGTATTATATTTCCAGATCTTCATAGGACGCCATATTTAGCCACACATTGGCACTGGGGGAGGGGGCGGACATTTGCGCGCAGCGGTTCTTCATCATAAAAGCCTATAGCAATTTGCCATTTCTATAGCACTTAAAGTGATTCCTCCCATTGCCTTTTCTTTATGTTATCAAAAGGCAAATTTCAGTTCATTTGATTTTTAAATAATCTCCCTTTCATGCATGATTACCTACCTGTATAACAGTTAATAATAAAGCTTACTTTAGTGTCTTAATAATAGATTACCTTCACAACTACTGTTATAAAGTTTAATTCAGTGTCTTTTCAACAAAAGCTTCCCCTCACAGAATGCATGTCTATTATATTTTTATTTAATAATGCATATTCCAGTGCCTGGTCAATATAAGTCTCACCTCATGCTAGGTTACCTGGATTTGCAAGATATTGCTAACTGACTCTAGTTTTGGATATTATCAATATAAACTCCCCCTCATAGTAGACTACCTTTTATAATTATTGTTAAACAAATTTTAAGTGTCGTTTAAATATAAGCACCATAACATTCTGAGTTACCGACTTGTTATAATTATTACTAATAAGGTCTTTCTGAGTAACTATTAAATATCAGTCCCATTTCTTGCTGGATTAGCTCTCTTATAATTGATACCAAAAGGCCTATTTAACTGTCTTTTATATATAAGCGCTATTTCATGCTGGGTTACCTACCATTTAGAATTATGGTTAATAAGGCCCTTACCAGCGTTGTTCAGTACAAACTCCTCGTCATGTCCAGCATGCCAGTCTGTCCTTTTTTATTTAATATGACCTTTTTCAGCATCTTTTCACCAAAAGCTGCCTCTTGGACTGGGTTACCTATCTTTTTTTAATTTTACTCTTTTAAAAGATTTAAGAAGGCCTTTGTCAAAATCTTTCATTTCAGTTGTGAATGGGTCCATTTAGTACTGAAGGTGCTATTGTAGTATGCGGTCTACCTATCTGCAATATAATACCTAACCTAACGTAACCAATTCTAACCTAGATAGCTCAGGTTAAATTAGAGTGCAATAGACTACAGACAGAGAGGTAGGCAGCATATGCCAATAGCACCTTTTTTTTTATGATTGCGACACCAGGACAGGCAAAAAACAAAAAATAAAAACCTACCCTCATCGAGCCTGGGCACGAAGAAAACATAAAGAGAAATAGAAATTGGGAGTATTGTAACTTGTCAGATGTGAAGGGATAATAAGACATGTGTAACGAATATCCAAGAATATTCGGTGTTGATGTAGGCATAGAAAGAGAACTGTAACTGAAGGAAGACTTAACATCGAACTGTCATGGACAGTCTTATTTAAGTCCACAAGACCCTTCAGCTGTAGTATCGCAACGGGCGGTTGTTGCCATGGGTCAACCTTATTGGTTCACCTCTTGAATTAGTGGAGTTAAACTAGAAAACAGAAACATTAATCTCTGCCAATCGTGCGATTCATCAGCAGCACAACATTCGCCTTCATTGGAGAGCATATTCTACAGTACTCATATTAAGTTTCCTCTCTGGTAAGGAATACCAGATAATGCCAGACGGAGGGACGCAAATGGTATCACGGAGATTAATGCTAGCAGTGGCGTCCCTCCATCTGGTATAATCAAAGGCTGATCCAGGTCTTCCTCTTAATCACCTCTGTGGTCTAGTGGACTAATAATGATAATAATAATAATAATAATAATATAATAATAATAATAATAATAATAATAATAATAGTTTCTCATATCCCTATAGGATTCCCTCCTTGGACCTTTGAAATAGAAGTCTAATGCATTGTGGTTAAAATGTCTAACTTTATTATGTTATCAAACAATACTTAAGCTACTACCGATGGTGAACATAATAATAAAAATAATAATAATAATAATAATAATAATGATAATAATAATAATAATAATAATAATAATAATAATAATAATAATAATAATAATAATAATAATAATAATAATAATAAAAATAATAATAATAATAATAATAATGGTGATGATGATAGTATCAAAAATTATAATTATTCGTATCTTCAAACTATGAGGAGGAGACTTAAATGAAATTCATTAAAAAAAACTTGCGTATAGCACAGATGTGGATTCGGTTTTACGTCACGATCTCCCTTTTCTACTAAGGGCTAGGATGGTTGCCTTCTTACGAAGGACTTGCTTTGGCAGATGTAATCGTTACCCTGAGTGTATGCCCTTACTAACCTCAGTCCGTGACGGGGCACGAACCCTCGACCAGCCGCCTCAGAGTCGCAGACGCTACCATTTTGCCACGGAGACTACTGCGTATAGCACAGATGTATATTGTATAATATCGCATGACCTTCCCCTAGGTCAGACTATCTCTTTTTCTCCATCTCTCACTCATTGGACGTAGGAAGCAACGGGGACGACGCGGAGGCTGTCTGCCACCCATCTTTTGGCACTTGGCCAAAACCTCGCCTTCCATTCATCCTTGTACCACACCCCGAAGTATCACCTCCATCCCCTCCTCCTCCTCCCCCCTCTCGTTCCTTCTTCCTCCACCCTTTCGTGCTTCCTCTTACTTTCTACTCCCTGGCCTCTTCCCAAGTTATCAGCATTCCAAAACACTTTCTTCGGTACCAAGAGCTTCTCCTACACTCTCTCTAGATGGACTCTGCGGAATGCTCACCTACGAAAACACACACACACACACACACACACACACACACACACACACACACACACACACACATACACACACACACACACACACACACACACACACACACACACACATGAAAACGTCCTTTGCTGATGCACTAAAGGGGAATGTGGCAGTAAAAGAGGCTGTAAAGGTGGTGGCACTGGAAAACATACAAACAGTTGACTATAAAGAGACAGTAATCGAAAAAATGAAAGACGTTGTGATGGAAAGGGCAAACCCACTCATCAGACAGGCACTTGATAAGGAGAAGACAGTGGTAATCTCAGGCATAAGTGAATCCCAGGAGCCAACATGGCAGGGGAGACTTGAAGAAAATAAAGCTAACGTTGTAGACCTGATAAGAAAGCTTGGAGTAGTATGTGGTCCTGAGGATATTGTAAACATACACCAACTAGGTAAATATTCGAGGGAAGGAAAGCCGAGACCAACAAAAGTAACCTTTGAGAGAGGGGAGACATGTAGGGAAATATTGTTGAGAAAAAAAAGTCTAAAAGACCTTCAAGAATGCAAAGAAGTGTTCATTAGACGATACAGAACACAGGAAGAGATGGGAAAGATCAAAAACTTGTTGCAAGAGGCAAGAAGGTTAAATGATGAAAGAAATGAAGAAGAGAAGAAAAATTTTCGTTACGGAATACTTCCAGACAAAGGGGAGATAAAGAAGATAATGACAGAAGATCAGGGGATGGGGCCTCATTAAGATTGTTATACACAAATGCTGATGGATTAGCTGGTAAGGCAGTAGAATTAAAAGATAGGATTCACAACAGTAAGGCAGATATAGTAGCAATTACAGAGACTAAGTTGAGTGAGGACATAAACAGTGTCACAGTTTTTCCTAAGGGCTTCAGAATACTAAGGGTCGAAAGATGTGAGAGGACTGGTGGAGGGATAGCACTGCTCATAAGTGAGAGGATTCAAGTTGAAGAAATAAACTTGGCTATAGAAAGTGAGTTCAGGGAATTTCTTGTTGCTCGCATAAATACTGGGTCAGAGAGCATTATAATAACTGTTATATACAACCCACCAAGGAACCAAAATAGGCTTGAAATTTATGAGGAAAGTCATATAGGTACGATTGAAGTCATAAACTCAGTTGTTAACATGGCGCGGGAGAAAAAATGTAGGATTTTGATTATGGGAGACTTTAATCATAAAGAGATAGATTGGATAAATCTTGACCCACACAGTGGTGAGGACTCCTTTGGGGCAAGATTCCTAGATTGCGTACAAGGGAATTTCCTACACCAACATGTAATGGAACCAACAAGAGCCAGGGGTGGGGATGAGCCATCACTACTTGATCTGGTGTTCACAGATAATGTGTTGGATATTGAAAATATTGAGTATGAACCACCAATTGGAAAGAGTGACCACTGGGTGTTGTTAATGGAGTATATCATTGAAGACATTCTTCCTGAGAGTAGAGGCACTGAGGACATGAGGAGGAACTATCCGAAAGGAGATTACATCAAAATGAATGAGCTTTTTGCAGTTATTGACTGGAGAACCTTATTTTAAAACAAATCTGTACAAGAAATGTATGACATCTTTTGTGAGAAATATGGGAAGATAGTAGATTGCTGCATACCTGTCACCAAAGTAGGTGTAATTCATGCCAGAGAGAAATGGTTCGATAATGGGTGTAAAAGAGCTAAGGAGTGGAGAGACAAATGCTGGAAAAGGTATAGGAGGAGAAAAAACATAAATGCCTGGCAAACCTACAAAAGAGCAAGAAATGACTACCTAAGTAAAAGGAGAGAGGCAGAGAGAGATTATGAGAGGGACATCACCAGGAAGGCAAAAGAAAATCCCAAGCTTTTCCACAGCTTTATCAGAGGAAAACTGAAGGTAAAAGAACAGGTTTTAAGGCTAAAGAGAGCGGATGGAAGCATCACTGAGACGGACGAAGAGATCTGCAAAGAATTGAACAAGGAGTTTCAGTCAGTATTTACAGTAGAAAATACCCCACCCCCTCAGATTGCAGTGATAGAAGCTCAAGGGCCGGTATTAGAGAACATCAACCTTACAGCCACAGAGGTATGCAAGGCGCTGATGGATTTAGATGTTCATAAAGCTACAGGTCCTGATGACATATCCCCTCATGTGCTTAAAAAATGCGCAAACACAATATCAGTGGCACTAAGTATCATATTTAAGGAGTCATTGGAGTCGGGGGAGATTCCAAGATGCTGGAAACAAGCAAATGTGATACCTATCTTCAAAAAGGGAAGGAGGGATACGGCTCTGAACTATAGACCAGTTTCCCTGACCAGCATAGTTTGCAAACTTATGGAGAAACTACTAAGGAAACATATCTCTCTTCACTTGGAATCCTTCAACTTTTTGTCAGTGAGGCAACATGGCTTCAGAGAAGGAAGATCAACAGTAACAAACTTATTAGAATTTTATGATGAGGTAAGCCAAATCTTACAGGAAAGAGAGGGCTGGGCAGATTGCATATTCCTAGACTTCCAGAAAGCGTTTGACACTGTTCCACATGGGAGACTTATTAGGAAGCTGCAATCAATGGCTAGAATAGGTGGAAATGTCTTGGAATGGATAAAAACTTACTTAGAAGGAAGGGAACAGAGGGTTAGAGTAAGACACTCAGTGTCTGAATGGAGAAGAGTTAGTAGTGGAGTTCCACAGGGTTCAGTTTTAGGCCCACTTTTGTTCCTTGTGTATGTAAATGACCTACCAGAGTCTGTAAATTCATTCATGAATATGTTTGCAGATGATGCAAAGATTGTGAAGAAAGTAAAAAACGAGAACAATGGTAGAGAACTTCAGGAGGATCTAAATAATCTGCATGAGTGGTCAGAAAAGTGGCTAATGAAATTCAATACCTCAAAATGTAAGGTAATGAGAATGGGTACAAGTGCAAGAAGGCCCAAGCTTGACTACTCGGTGGCTGGAGTACAACTTCAAGAGACAGAAAATGAGAGAGATCTAGGAGTAAACATACTGGCAGATTTGTCTCCAGAAATACATATAAATGGCGTAGTAAGGGCAGCATATGCATTCTTATCAAATGTAAGGGTAGCCTTCAGGCACATGGACAAGGAAATGTTCAGAAATATTTATGTAACCTATGTGAGGCCAAAACTCGAATATGCAGCCCCCTTTTGGAATCCGCACTTGAAAAAGCACATAGCTAAGCTTGAAAAAGTTCAAAGACATGCCACGAAACTGGTGCCAGAAATACGCAATCTCGGTTATGATGAGAGGCTGAGGGAATTAGACTTGCCATCACTCGAAGCTAGAAGAGTAAGGGGGGATATGGTGACAGTCTTTAAATTCCTTCATGGTTATGATAGAGTGGATAGGGATCGATATTTCGATATGGCTGGCTCTAGAACTAGAGGTCATAGTTTGAAGCTTCGGAAGAAAACTTGTTTGCAGGATGTAAGGAAATACTTTTTCAGTGTAAGAGTAGTTGATAATTGGAATTCGCTAAGCGAGGAGGTAGTTAATGCTACCTCAATCCATAGTTTTAAGGACAGGTATGATAAGTATCACTAAGTCTAAAAATGGAACCGATCAGGAGACGGGAAGATACGAGCTTTGGGCTCTTTCCCGTAAACACAATTAGGTAATCACAATTAGGTAATCACATTGAAGATATTCTTCCAGAGAGTAGAGGCACTGAGGACATGAGGAGGAACTATCCGAAAGAGATTACATCAAAATGAATGAGCATTTTGCAGTTATTGACTGGAGAACCTTATTTTACAACAAATCTGTACAAGAAATGTATGACATCTTTTGTGAGAAATATGGGAAGATAGTAGATTGCTGCATACCTGTCACCAAAGTAGGTGTAATTCATGCCAGAGAGAAATGGTTCGATAATGAGTGTAAAAGAGCTAAGGAGTGGAGAGACAAATGCTGGAAAAGGTATAGGAGGAGAAAAAACATAAATGCCTGGCAAACCTACAAAAGAGCAAGAAATGACTACCTAAGTAAAAGGAGAGAGGCAGAGAGAGACTATGAGAGGGACATCACCAGGAAGGCTAAAGAAAATCCCAAGCTTTTCCACAGCTTTATCAGAGGAAAACTGAAGGTAAAAGAACAGGTTTTAAGGCTAAAGAGAGCGGATGGAAGCATCACTGAGACGGATGAAGAGATCTGCAAAGAATTGAACAAGGAGTTTCAGTCAGTATTTACAGTAGAAAATACCCCACCCCATCAGATTGCAGTGATAGAAGCTCAAGGGCCGGTATTAGAGAACATCAACCTTACAGCCACAGAGGTATGCAAAGCGCTGATGGATTTAGATGTTCATAAAGCTACAGGTCCTGATGACATATCCCCTCATGTGCTTAAAAAATGCGCAAACACAATATCAGTGGCACTAAGTATCATATTTAAGGAGTCACTGGAGTCGGGGGAGATTCCAAGATGCTGAAAACAAGCAAATGTGATACCTATCTTCAAAAAGGGAAGGAGGGATACGGCTCTGAACTATAGACCAGTTTCCTTGACCAGCATAGTTTGCAAAGTTATGGAGAAACTACTAAGGAAACATATCTCTCTTCACTTGGAATCCTTCAACTTTTTGTCAGTGAGGCAACATGGCTTCAGAGAAGGTAGATCAACAGTAACAAACTTATTAGAATTTTATGATGAGGTAAGCCAAATCTTACAGGAAAGAGAGGGCTGGGCAGATTGCATATTCCTAGACTTCCAGAAAGCGTTTGACACTGTTCCACATGGGAGACTTAATAGGAAGCTGCAATCAATGGCTAGAATAGGTGGAAATGTTTTGGAATGGATAAAAACTTACCTAGAAGGAAGGGAACAGAGGGTTAGAGTAAGACACTCAGTGTCTGAATGGAGAAGAGTTAGTAGTGGAGTTCCACAGGGTTCAGTTTTAGGCCCACTTTTGTTCCTTGTATATGTAAATGACCTACCAGAGTCTGTAAATTCATTCATGAATATGTTTGCAGATGATGCAAAGATTGTGAAGAAAGTAAAAAACGAGAACAATGGTAGAGAACTTCAGGAGGATCTAAATAATCTGCATGAGTGGTCAGAAAAGTGGCTAATGAAATTCAATACTTCAAAATGTAAGGTAATGAGAATGGGTACAAGTGCAAGAAGGCCCAAGCTTGACTACTCGGTGGCTGGAGTACAACTTCAAGAGACAGAAAATGAGAGAGATCTAGGAGTAAACATACTGGCAGATTTGTCTCCAGAAATACATATAAATGGCATAGTAAGGGCAGCATATGCATTCTTATCAAATGTAAGGGTAGCCTTCAGGCACATGGACAAGGAAATGTTCAGAAATATTTATGTAACCTATGTGAGGCCAAAACTCGAATATGCAGCCCCCTTTTGGAATCCGCACTTTAAAAAGCACATAGCTAAGCTTGAAAAAGTTCAAAGACATGCCACGAAACTGGTGCCAGAAATACGCAATCTCAGTTATGATGAGAGGCTGAGGGAATTAGCCTTACCATCACTCGAAGCTAGAAGAGTGAGGGGGGATATGGTGACAGTCTTTAAATTCCTTCATGGTTATGATAGAGTGGATAGGGATCGATATTTTGATATGGCAGGCTCTAGAACTAGAGGTCATAGCTTGAAGCTTCGTAAGAAAACTTCTTTGCAGGATGTAAGGATATACTTTTTCAGTGTAAGAGTAGTTGATAATTGGAATTGGCTAAGCGAGGAGGTAGTTAATGCTATCTCAATCCATAGTTTTAAGGACAGGTATGATAAGTATCACTAAGTATAAAATGGAACCGATCAGGAGACGGGAAGATACGAGCTTTGGGCTCTTTCCCGTAGACACAGTTAGGTAATCACAATTAGGTAATCACTAAGAGTAGTTGATAATTGGAATTCGCTAAGCGAGGAGGTAGTTAATGCTATCTCAATCCATAGTTTTAAGGACAGATATGATAAGTATCACTAAGTCTAAAATGGAACCGATCAGGAGACGGGAAGATACGAGCTTTGGGCTCTTTCCCGTAAACACAATTAGGTAATCACAATTAGGTAATCACAGAGGAGAGAGAGAGAGAGAGAGAGAGAGAGAGAGAGAGAGAGAGAGAGAGAGAGAGAGAGAGAGCATACTAATATCAGTAAACGCTCTGAGAACAATATTAAAGGAAATGTGCTCTTTAACTTTCAATGTTAAAAAGTCTCACGATTTCAAATATAATTTTCGTTGGCTCTTTTCTTAATTTCTTCCCAGTTACAGAAAAAGGCTAAATATTTTTAGGAAACATTAAGATTTTGACACTAGATATATAAGAAACGTGAAATTCAAGCAGTATAGGATACGGAACTCAAGCCTTTCCATTTATCACATTCAAAACCACGCCTTCATCATTATTATTATAGCCGGTTGCCTTTTGTGACGCATAACCTCTCCATTTATTAAGGCTTGGGACTGGCACCAAGTTACACTAGTTTGCTCTCCCAAGAGTGTTCAACACTACTTTTGTGTAATCAACCTGTATTCTACGTTTGTTTCAGAATACGATTCCAAATATATTTGCTCAATTGTATTGTATTTAGGATTACTTACACTAGCTGCCCACAGTTACTAACATATACCAAGTATCTACATTGACAAATGAATGTTCTAACCTACTTGTTAGAAAGTGGGTTTGTGAATGTGCGTGGTTGTGGAACGATTGAGCAAAGGGAAGAAGATTGTTTTCATGTCTGAGAACATAAGGACATATATTAGCTTTGGGTGAGACAGAGCAGAAAGGGGAAGGTCGTCATATGAATTGGCCCTTCCTTTGACTCGGCTACCCCATTATACGGAGAACTGAAGACTTTGTGGAGAGAGAGAGATTGCTGAGCGAGTGCGAATAGATGGGATGAGTGTTGTATGTAGTTTACATCTTGGAAAAAGATGAATGCCTTCCATTTCATAGCAGAAGAAAGTTTCAGTGTAAGTCCAATTCTGAATCACCTTTTTATCCATAAATGCAATTCAAGCTACTTACAACGGTAAAAATCTGTATTAAAAAACTGTTCGATTATTGAATCAAGGTATCAATGAATTATGCATTATGGAGAACTCTTTAGCCTATGTACTCATCACTGCTCTACACAAAAAGCTCACTAAAAATGCCATTCTTAATGAATAGTCACAGTAATAATTTCTCCTCTTTATTTGAAAGCTGGTTTTCACAGATTTCAAAAAATACCAGAAGACTTCTAAGAGTCCCATCATCTCAATAGATATCTTCTAACATCACTTCCCAGCGCTATTTCTTATTTCTATTTTTTTTTTCTTATTGCCTAAATCCTGGTGGTTCCACCTCATCATTTCCTACTTCCTCACTCTGCCCCGACCTCTCTTCCTTCCCACCCTACCCTTCCCTTCCCCTATCCTGGATATGAATTCACTAAAATGCTTGAATATAATCTTAAGAGAAAAGCACGGTCAAAGATGAGATATCGCCTTATTTGGTTAAGTTTACGACCCCCAAAAGGAAAGATTTTGTTATCAGTTAATCTAAAAGAACAATTACCAAAGTCCTCGTGATATATCTAATAAGAAAATATCATTGCTACTACTACTCGATCTTTCTAAAGCTTTTGATAGTGTACACCATACCATCTTATTAGAAAAATGCAAAAAAATGAACATTGACCCAAGCTGGTTCGAGAACTATTTAAAAAACCGCTACCAGTCAGTCAGAATAAAAGATGTAGTTTCAAGTCGCAAGAAGGTATTGTTTGGGGTCCCTCAGGGATCGATCCTAGGACCTATACTTTTTCTAATATATGTAAACGATCTAGTAAAATATTTACCTAACTGTTATGTCATTCAATATGCTGACGATACTCAAATCTTAATTGAAGGAGAAATTAATGATTTAGAAAATATTATTCGTAGAGCAGAAGAAATTTTGTATATGGCTAAACGTTACTTTCTAAAAAATGGTCTGTTACTTAATGAAACTAAAACCCAATCTATTCTTATCGGATCCAGACAATTATTATCAGAAGTTGATGACAATCTTCATATAAATTTTAACGGTAATATCATTAAGCCAATGAACTCGGTAAAGAACCTAGGTGTCTATTTTGACCGTTACATGAATTTTGAAATGCATATAGATGAAATTTATAAAAAAGTAATGGGTACTCTAATATATCTAAATAGGGTAAAAGACTCATTTGAAACATCAACTCGTATAATAATTGCCCAGTCCTTAGCTATGAGTTTAATTAATTACTGTCTCAAAGTTTGGGGATGTACAAATAAGACTCAATTACAAAGAATACAAAAGTTACAAAACTTTGCAGCACGAGTGGCTGTTGGCAATGTAAGAAAATACGAGCACATCTCTCCTGTTTTAAAAGATCTAGAATGGATAAAGATTAGAGATAAATATGTTTTTGATATATGTACCTTTGTTTTTAATATACTAAGAAACAATCTTCCTGATTGCTTGTATAATTTTTCTACAGGAAGCTCAGTTACCGGGTTAACTACCCGTCAAGGGGAAGATTTATTAGTACGAAGGTCTAAAACTGATATTGGCTCAAGAGATATAAACATTCGTGGACCTCATTTATATAATCAGCTTCCCAGAGAACTAAAAAATGCTGGTTCAGTGCATACTTTTAAATATAATCTTAAGAAGTTACTCTTAAAGGAAGATTTTACTTGTAAATTTTAATAGTACACCCATATTTGAATACCCAATGTATGTTGGAAATAAAGTCTTATTATTATTATTATTATTATTATTATAATGCCAAATATCCTATTAGCAACACTGAACCGAAATCCCAAGATTTACTTTCATAATATTGCCTCAAACTTTGGAGAATTTTAACCTTAGCCCAACGCCCAAGGCTTGCCTAGCGATTACTTAAGGGCTAAACAGCCGATCAATATTACTGACAGTATTTCCTGTACTGTCATTATTACTGTCGGTGTGTCCATCATATGGACGTAATAGTTCACACCAATAGAATAGTGTCAGTATTTTTACTGACAGTAATAATGATCGTCTGTACCCCACTTTAGGATCTCACTCCCATCCGAGGGATGTATTCTCGTGGAGAGGGGGGGTCCAAGTTTTCTGTACCTACCCCCCTTCCAAGGGGTTTCCATATCCTCCCATTGTATTATGTTCCCAATCTCCTTTATGTATTTTGACAGCACGATTATCAAAAGTAGCAGCTAATTGACCCCGTTTATGCATAATGATCGTCTGTACCCCACTTTAGGATCTCACCCCCATCCGAGGGATGTATTCTCGTGGAGAGGGGGGGTCCAAGTTTTCTGTACCTACCCCCCTTCCAAGGGGTTTCCATATTCTCCCATTGTATTATGTTCCCAATCTCCTTTATGTATTTTGACAGCACGATTATCAAAAGTAGCAGCTAATTGACCCCGTTTATGCATACCGCATATGTGATACAACTTCATAGACAGTCGCTCAGGACACTCTTCAGCCGGATTACAGGCATGGATTTGCTTTGGAATCGATACACCATATGCTTCCACCATGACCCGTTCCACCCTTTGATGGAATATCCAAAACAACAATTTGAATCGATCCAAGCTGCTTTTTCTAAACTTGTGTCACATTAAAGATCAAATCAAATCAAATCAAATCAAAACATTTATTTCCATTTTGTACAATGGTTATTCAACATTAATAGTAACTTATAAGTAGACATGTAATTAAACTAATAAATAAGAGGGTTAGACATATAGTTAAATTAAATGTAGCTTTCATAGAAAATAATAATGCTGTACTAAAAATGTTAACAATAATGTTAAAAATAAAGTAGTAAGTATGCCATTAGATACAGGATCGTTATTATCGGCATCATTTCCATATTTGTTTCCTTACAATGAGAATAATTAGTTCTTAATGAGCAGCAACTATTTGTCTAAAAGAAAACTATATAGTTTGCCTTTGAAAGCTGTGAAGGAGGATGCATTTTTAAGATGCTCTGGAATATTATTCCAGAGTGTTGGCCCTTTGATAGTGATCATCTTTGAACCTGCTTCTGTGTTTGTTCTGTGAATAAAGAGCTCACTGCTCTGTCTTGTGTTGGTTCCCCTTATATCCCTGACTGTTTTTAAATCAAATAGCCAGCTAGGATAATGATGGTCCAAAATTTTGAATACAAAAACATAAATAGCATAAGCGACCTTATTTTCTGCCCACAGCCACCCAAGTTTATTGAGAGCTGGTGTGATGTGGTCATATTTTCTTATTCCTCCCAGGGCAACTCGAGCTGCAAAATTAATAAGCTTCTGTATTCTGTTTACTTAGTGGTAGCTCCCCAAACAGTTGTGCAGTAATTAATGTGACTTAGGGCTAGAGATTCAACAACAGTTATTCGAGTGGTAGTCTCAAAATTGTCTTTTATACGTGATAAGTACATTAATGTTCCTGTAACCTTTTTGCATACTTTATCTATGTGGGAATCAAACAACATGTGGTTATCAGAGTGAATTCCTAGGTTTTTGACTGTTTTGCTAGGTGTGATAATATTGTCGCAAAAATTAATTGTTGTGTTTTCTGGAATTTGTGCTATGTGGAACCTTGAACCAATAAATATGCACTGTGTTTTGCTTTCGTTAATTAACAGTCCAATTTCTTGGAAATAGGTTTTAATTTTTGACAGAGTGTTTTCTGCTCTTAAAGTTAGCTCTGGGAGGTTATTAATATTACCACTAAGGAGTAGTTGAGTGTCATCTGCATATTGTACGACTAGACAGTCAGAAATGAAAGAAGATAGATCATTTACGTAAATGGAGAAGAGGATAGGACCAAGTACTGATCCCTGTGGAACACCAAATGATAAATTTTTTTGCACAGAGATAATGTTGTTAAGACGTACGGACTGTTTACGATTAGATAGATACTCGCTAAACCAGCTTGGATCAATATTTAAGTTAATACATTTACTTAAAAGAATTTCATGGTTTACACTGTCGAAGGCTTTTGATAAGTCTAATAAAATTAGTACAGATATTTTTTTCATATCTATATTATTATAAATACTATTCGTAACTTTAAGCATTGCAGCTTCCGTCGAGAGTTTTGGTCTGAAACCATGTTGGCTAATCGTTAGTAGTCTATTTGATTCTAAATATGACATAAGTTGGCATGCAACAATTTTCTCTAATATTTTAGAGAAAATGGGTAGCAGGGAAATGGGACGATAGTTTGTCACATCTTCTCTGTCCCCCTTTTTATGCAGAGGTATTACATGTGATATTTTCCAAGAGTCAGGAAACTTTTTAGTAACAATGGAAGTGTTCATAATAGTTAGAATATAGGATGCAATCATGGGTAGAGCATCTTTGATGAACTGAAATGGTATACCATCTGAACCATAAGAGCCAGAGTTTCTTAGGCTCTTTATGGTAAGAATTAGGGTAGCACAATCGATAGGATTTATCTTGAAGTACTCTCTTGTGTTTATATTGGAAGAATTGTCATTTAAGCAATTACTCATATTCACTGAGTTGATGTTTTCTTGATTTTTTTCATATGTATTTTTGCCAACGTTAGCAAAATAGTTATTAAAGTTATCTGCTTTGTCTTTCAACTCCGTAATATTTTCATAACTTTCTGAGGTACTCTTTTCATTTGGTATCATGCTTCTTATCACTTTCCATGTTGCTGCTGTATCATGTCTAGAGTCATTAAATTGTTTTTTGTAAAAGTCTTTTTTACTTACACTGATGAGAGATCTGACACGTTTCTTTTCTGTTTTATAACGTTCTCGGAGAGTCATATCATATCTATTCATTTTTAGCTCTTTTTTGTATTAGATTTCTGATTTGCATTGCCTCTTTGATGTCAATAGTTAGCCAGGGGGCTGAGGGGCGGGTTATTTTTCTTGTTACAATGGGTGCACAACTATCTAAGCAATCAAGGAAGACTTTTGTTAAAATCTCAACCTGCAAATCGACGTTATCTGTGTATTTAATTCTATTAAGTGCATTTGTGTTGTTGATTAATGTTTCACAAAATATATCAGGGGAGTAATTTTTTAGACACCGGAATGTCTTGAGGAGAGGCTTCCTTTTGGGCTTGTTTATGTTTAGCATAGCAATGTTCAGCTCGTGGTCTGCAATTGGGCAGGGAACTACGTCCCAATAGGGTATGCTTTCCACTTTATTTGTTATTATCAGATCTATAAGAGTCCTAGAATTAGGGGTTATGCGGGTCGGTTTTGTCACTATTTGTGTTAACTTCACAGTGTTGATCACCCTTTTCATTTTGTTATCTGCTGAGAGCAAGTCATCATTAAAATCACCAAGTATGTATATGGGTTTATGACGCACACAGATATTTCTGAATGTTTCTAGCAGATGATTGAATGAACTGGTAGGTGCTTTAGGGTGACTGTAAACACACCCTACAATGAAAGATGGAAGTTTCTGATACTGCACAGTGATCCATAAATCTTCGAGCTCCTCAGTTTTTTCTAAACCTGTGGTTATTTCTGATGCAGTAAGATAATTTCTAACATAAATACAAACCCCACCCCCTCGGCCATGGTCATTGCGAAATATTTTAAACTCTGGGATATTCACATATTTATTTTCAGTTGTAGGAGGAAGCCAAGTTTCACTTAGACAGAGGATGTCTATGTTGTAGTCTTTTGTTAGCATTATTATTTCCTCAAAATGAGCGAGCAGGGACTGAGCGTTCACATGTACTAATGTTACATTCTTACCATGTTTCATTGGGGTGGTATCCATAG
>JAXCGZ010003812.1:50000-62500 GCA_037179515.1 Halocaridina rubra
AAATTCGGAATATGGATGGAGAAATGAAAGAGAATGAAACACTCAGAGAACAAATAAGATCTTTGGAGGAAGCAAATAAAGCACAAGGGCAGGAGAGAAAGGAACTAGAAAAAAGAATAAAGAAGCTGGAAGGGGAAAAGAGTCAACTAGAATCTAGAATTTCTAAACAAGAAGATAAAAACAAACAGCTGAATGACAACCTATAGGAATTAGATGTTAGTTCACTGCTCTCTTCTGAGAGAGACGAGATTGCTGTTTGGAATGTTCAGATTAAGGAAAACATTGAACAGTTCAGAAAAGAGTTCCAGGAGCTGAATATGGAAAACGATGCCATGAAAACGTCCTTTGCTGATGCACTAAAGGGGAATGTGGCAGTAAAAGAGGCTGTAAAGGTGGTGGCACTGGAAAACATACAAACAGTTGACTATAAAGAGACAGTAGTCGAAAAAATGAAAGACGTTGTGATGGAAAGGGCAAACCCACTCATCAGACAGGCACTTGATAAGGAGAAGACAGTGGTAATCTCAGGCATAAGTGAATCCCAGGAGCCAACATGGCAGGGGAGACTTGAAGAAAATAAAGCTAACGTTGTAGACCTGATAAGAAAGCTTGGAGTAGTATGTGGTCCTGAGGATATTGTAAACATACACCAACTAGGTAAATATTCGAGGGAAGGAAAGCCGAGACCAACAAAAGTAACCTTTGAGAGAGGGGAGACATGTAGGGAAATATTGTTGAGAAAAAAAAGTCTAAAAGACCTTCAAGAATGCAAAGAAGTGTTCATTAGACGATACAGAACACAGGAAGAGATGGGAAAGATCAAAAACTTGTTGCAAGAGGCAAGAAGGTTAAATGATGAAAGAAATGAAGAAGAGAAGAAAAATTTTTGTTACAGAATACTTCCAGACAAAGGGGAGATAAAGAAGATAATGACAGAAGATCAGGGGATGGGGCCTCATTAAGATTGTTATACACAAATGCTGATGGATTAGCTGGTAAGGCAGTAGAATTAAAAGATAGGATTCACAACAGTAAGGCAGATATAGTAGCAATTACAGAGACTAAGTTGAGTGAGGACATAAACAGTGTCACAGTTTTTCCTAAGGGCTTCAGAATACTAAGGGTCGAAAGATGTGAGAGGACTGGTGGAGGGATAGCACTGCTCATAAGTGAGAGGATTCAAGTTGAAGAAATAAACTTGGCTATAGAAAGTGAGTTCAGGGAATTTCTTGTTGCTCGCATAAATACTGGGTCAGAGAGCATTATAATAACTGTTGTATACAACCCACCAAGGAACCAAAATAGGCTTGAAATTTATGAGGAAAGTCATATAGGTACGATTGAAGTCATAAACTCAGTTGTTAACATGGCGCGGGAGAAAAAATGTAGGATTTTGATTATGGGAGACTTTAATCATAAAGAGATAGATTGGATAAATCTTGACCCACACAGTGGTGAGGACTCATTTGGGGCAAGATTCCTAGATTGCGTACAAGGGAATTTCCTACACCAACATGTAATGGAACCAACAAGAGCCAGGGGTGGGGATGAGCCATCACTACTTGATCTAGTGTTCACAGATAATGTGTTGGATATTGAAAATATTGAGTATGAACCACCAATTGGAAAGAGTGACCACTGTGTGTTGTTGATGGAGTATATCATTGAAGACATTCTTCCTGAGAGTAGAGGCACTGAGGACATGAGGAGGAACTATCCGAAAGGAGATTACATCAAAATGAATGAGCTTTTTGCAGTTATTGATTGGAGAACCTTATTTTACAACAAATCTGTACAAGAAATGTATGACATCTTTTGTGAGAAATATGGGAAGATAGTAGATTGCTGCATACCTGTCACCAAAGTAGGTGTAATTCATGCCAGAGAGAAATGGTTCGATAATGGGTGTAAAAGAGCTAAGGAGTGGAGAGACAAATGCTGGAAAAGGTATAGGAGGAGAAAAAACATAAATGCCTGGCAAACCTACAAAAGAGCAAGAAATGACTACCTAAGTAAAAGGAGAGAGGCAGAGAGAGATTATGAGAGGGACATCACCAGGAAGGCTAAAGAAAATCCCAAGCTTTTCCACAGCTTTATCAGAGGAAAACTGAAGGTAAAAGAACAGGTTTTAAGGCTAAAGAGAGCGGATGGAAGCATCACTGAGATGGACGAAGAGATCTGCAAAGAATTGAACAAGGAGTTTCAGTCAGTATTTACAGTAGAAAATACCCCACCCCCTCAGATTGCAGTGATAGAAGCTCAAGGGCCGGTATTAGAGAACATCAACCTTACAGCCACAGAGGTATGCAAAGCGCTGATGGATTTAGATGTTCATAAAGCTACAGGTCCTGATGATGTATCCCCTCATGTGCTTAAAAAATGCGCAAACACAATATCAGTGGCACTAAGTATCATATTTAAGGAGTCACTGGAGTCGGGGGAGATTCCAAGATGCTGGAAACAAGCAAATGTGATACCTATCTTCAAAAAGGGAAGGAGGGATACGGCTCTGAACTATAGACCAGTTTCCTTGACCAGCATAGTTTGCAAACTTATGGAGAAACTACTAAGGAAACATATCTCTCTTCACTTGGAATCCTTCAACTTTTTGTCAGTGAGGCAACATGGCTTCAGAGAAGGAAGATCAACAGTAACAAACTTATTAGAATTTTATGATGAGGTAAGCCAAATCTTATAGGAAAGAGAGGGCTGGGCAGATTGCATATTCCTAGACTTCCAGAAAGCGTTTGACACTTTTCCACATGGGAGACTTATTAGGAAGCTGCAATCAATGGCTAGAATAGGTGGAAATGTCTTGGAATGGATAAAAACTTACTTAGAAGGAAGGGAACAGAGGGTTAGAGTAAGACACTCAGTGTCTGAATGGAGAAGAGTTAGTAGTGGAGTTCCACAGGGTTCAGTTTTAGGGCCACTTTTGTTCCTTGTATATGTAAATGACCTACAAGAGTCTGTAAATTCATTCATGAATATGTTTGCAGATGATGCAAAGATTGTGAAGAAAGTAAAAAACGAGAACAATGGTAGAGAACTTCAGGAGGATCTAAATAATCTGCATGAGTGGTCAGAAAAGTGGCTAATGAAATTCAATACCTCAAAATGTAAGGTAATGAGAATGGGTACAAGTGCAAGAAGGCCCAAGCTTGACTACTCGGTGGCTGGAGTACAACTTCAAGAGACAGAAAATGAGAGAGATCTAGGAGTAAACATACTGGCAGATTTGTCTCCAGAAATACATATAAATGGCGTAGTAAGGGCAGCATATGCATTCTTATCAAATGTAAGGGTAGCCTTCAGGCACATGGACAAGGAAATGTTCAGAAATATTTATGTAACCTATGTGAGGCCAAAACTCGAATATGCAGCCCCCTTTTGGAATCCGCACTTGAAAAAGCACATAGCTAAGCTTGAAAAAGTTCAAAGACATGCCACGAAACTGGTGCCAGAAATACGCAATCTCGGTTATGATGAGAGGCTGAGGGAATTAGACTTGCCATCACTCGAAGCTAGAAGAGTAAGGGGGGATATGGTGACAGTCTTTAAATTCCTTCATGGTTATGATAGAGTGGATAGGGTTCGATATTTCAATATGGCTGGCTCTAGAACTAGAGGTCATAGTTTGAAGCTTCGTAAGAAAACTTGTTTACAGGATGTAAGGAAATACTTTTTCAGTGTAAGAGTAGTTGATAATTGGAATTCGCTAAGCGAGGAGGTAGTAAATGCTATCTCAATCCATAGTTTTAAGGACAGGTATGATAAGTATCACTAAGTCTAAAAATGGAACCGATCAGGAGACGGGAAGATACGAGCTTTGGGCTCTTTCCCGTAGACACAATTAGGTAATCACACACACACACACACACACACACACACACACACACACACACATCAGACAGGCACTGTGGTAATCTCAGGCATAAGTGAATCCCAGGAGCCAACATGGCAGGGGAGACTTGAAGAAATTAAAGCTAGCGTTGTAGACCTGATAAGAAAGCTTGGAGTAGTATGTGGTCCTGAGGATATTGTAAACATACACCAACTAGGTAAATATTCGAGGGAAGGAAAGCCGAGACCAACAAAAGTAACCTTTGAGAGAGGGGAAACATGTAGGGAAATATTGTTGAGAAAAAAAGTCTAAAAGACCTTCAAGAATGCAAAGAAGTGTTCATTAGACGATACAGAACACAGGAAGAGATGGGAAAGTTCAAAAACTTGTTGCAAGAGGCAAGAAGGTTAAATGATGAAAGAAATGAAGAAGAGAAGAAAAATTTTCGTTACAGAATACTTCCAGACAAAGGGGAGATAAAGAAGATAATGACAGAAGATCAGGGGATGGGGCCTCATTAAGATTGTTATACACAAATGCTGATAGATTAGCTGGTAAGGCAGTAGAATTAAAAGATAGGATTCACAACAGTAAGGCAGATATAGTAGCAATTACAGAGACTAAGTTGAGTGAGGACATAAACAGTGTCACAGTTTTTCCAAAGGGCTTCAGAATACTAAGGGTTGAAAGATGTGAGAGGACTGGTGGAGGGATAGCACTGCTCATAAGTGAGAGGATCCAAGTTGAAGAAATAAACTTGGCTATAGAAAGTGAGTTCAGGGAATTTCTTGTTGCTCGCATAAATACTGGGTCAGAGAGCATTATAATAACTGTTGTATACAACCCACCAAGGAACCAAAATAGGCTTGAAATTTATGAGGAAAGTCATATAGGTACTATTGAAGTCATAAACTCAGTTGTTAACATGGCGCGGGAGAAAAAATGTAGGATTTTGATTATGGGAGATTTTAATCATAAAGAGATAGATTGGATAAATCTTGACCCACACAGTGGTGAGGACTCATTTGGGGCAAGATTCCTAGATTGCGTACAAGGGAATTTCCTACACCAACATGTAATGGAACCAACAAGAGCCAGGGGTGGGGATGAGCCATCACTACTTGATCTAGTGTTCACAGATAATGTGTTGGATATTGAAAATATTGAGTATGAACCACCAATTGGAAAGAGTGACCACTGTGTGTTGTTGATGGAGTATATCATTGAAGATATTCTTCCTGAGAGTAGAGGCACTGAGGACATGAGGAGGAACTATCGGAAAGGAGATTACATCAAAATGAATTAGCTTTTTGCAGTTATTGATTGGAGAACCTTATTTTACAACAAATCTGTACAAGAAATGTATGACATCTTTTGTGAGAAATATGGGAAGATAGTAGATTGCTGCATACCTGTCACCAAAGTAGGTGTAATTCATGCCAGAGAGAAATGGTTCAATAATGGGTGTAAAAGAGCTAAGGAGTGGAGAGACAAATGCTGGAAAAGGTATAAGAGGAGAAAAAATATAAATGCCTGGCAAACCTACAAAAGAGCAAGAAATGACTACCTAAGTAAAAGGAGAGAGGCAGAGAGAGATTATGAGAGGGACATCACCAGGAAGGCTAAAGAAAATCCCAAGCTTTTCCACAGCTTTATCAGAGGAAAACTGAAGGTAAAAGAACAGGTTTTAAGGCTAAAGAGAGCGGATGGAAGCATCACTGAGACGGACGAAGAGATCTGCAAAGAATTGAACAAGGAGTTTCAGTCAGTATTTACAGTAGAAAATACCCCACCCCCTCAGATTACAGTGATAGAAGTTCAAGGGCCGGTATTAGAGAACATCAACCTTACAGCCACAGAGGTATGCAAAGCGCTGATGGATTTAGATGTTCATAAAGATACAGGTCCTGATGACATATCCCCTCATGTGCTTAAAAAATGCGCAAACACAATATCAGTGGCACTAAGTATCATATGTAAGGAGTCACTGGAGTCGGGGGAGATTCCAAGATGCTGGAAACAAGCAAATGTGATACTATCTTCAAAAAGGGAAGGAGGGATACGGCTCTGAACTATAGACCAGTTTCCTTGACCAGCATAGTTTGCAAACTTATGGAGAAACTACTAAGAAAACATATCTCTCTTCACTTGGAATCCTTCAACTTTTTGTCAGTGAGGCAACATGGCTTCAGAGAAGGTAGATCAACAGTAACAAACTTATTAGAATTTTATGATGAGGTAAGCCAAATCTTACAGGAAAGAGAGGGCTGGGCAGATTGCATATTCCTAGACTTCCAGAAAGCGTTTGACACTGTTCCACATGGGAGACTTATTAGGAAGCTGCAATCAATGGCTAGAATAGGTGGAAATGTCTTGGAATGGATAAAAACTTACTTAGAAGGAAGGGAACAGAGGGTTAGAGTAAGACACTCAGTGTCTGAATGGAGAAGAGTTAGTAGTGGAGTTCCACAGGGTTCAGTTTTAGGGCCACTTTTGTTCCTTGTATATGTAAATGACCTACAAGAGTCTGTAAATTCATTCATGAATATGTTTGCAGATGATGCAAAGATTGTGAAGAAAGTAAAAAACGAGAACAATGGTAGAGAACTTCAGGAGGATCTAAATAATCTGCATGAGTGGTCAGAAAAGTGGCTAATGAAATTCAATACCTCAAAATGTAAGGTAATGAGAATGGGTACAAGTGCAAGAAGGCCCAAGCTTGACAACTCGGTGGCTGGAGTACAACTTCAAGAGACAGAAAATGAGAGAGATCTAGGAGTAAACATACTGGCAGATTTGTCTCCAGAAATACATATAAATGGCGTAGTAAGGGCAGCATATGCATTCTTATCAAATGTAAGGGTAGCCTTCAGGCACATGGACAAGGAAATGTTCAGAAATATTTATGTAACCTATGTGAGGCCAAAACTCGAATATGCAGCCCCCTTTTGGAATCCGCACTTGAAAAAGCACATAGCTAAGCTTGAAAAAGTTCAAAGACATGCCACGAAACTGGTGCCAGAAATACGCAATCTCGGTTATGATGAGAGGCTGAGGGAATTAGACTTGCCATCACTCGAAGCTAGAAGAGTAAGGGGGGATATGGTGACAGTCTTTAAATTCCTTCATGGTTATGATAGAGTGGATAGGGATCGATATTTCGATATGGCTGGCTCTAGAACTAGAGGTCATAGTTTGAAGCTTCGTAAGAAAACTTGTTTGCAGGATGTAAGGAAATACTTTTTCAGTGTAAGAGTAGTTGATAATTGGAATTCGCTAAGCGAGGAGGTAGTTAATGCTATCTCAATCCATAGTTTTAAGGACAGGTACGATAAGTATCACTAAGTCTAAAATGGAACCGATCAGGAGACGGGAAGATACGAGCTTTGGGCTCTTTCCCGTAAACACAATTAGGTAATCACAATTAGGTAATCACACACACAGACACACACACACTATATATATATATATATATATATATATATATATATATATATATATATATATATATATATATATATATATATATATATATATATATATATATATACTATACATATATATATATATATATATATATATATATATATATATATATATATATATATATATATATATATATATATATATATGTATAAGAGAACATAAGAGTAGGGGACACTGCAACATGCCTACTGGCACACACGAGGCAGCTCCATTTTTGAATGATATTTTCAGCATGTCTAACCTATTCTATTCTACTCTACTTATTTATTCTATTTTTCTTTTTATGATTTTTCTAATAAGCACTAACCTATTCATACCCACCCTACCTTTGTCATATATCAATCTAATCTACATTTGAAGGTGTCTAAGGTATTGGCATTTACTATCCTACTAGGAAGCCTGTTCCATGCATCAGCTACTCTATCACCAAACCAATTTTTACCAGTTTCTCTTCTGAACCTAAATTTATCAAGCTTAAATCCATTATTATGAGTTCTGGTTTGATCATGAATTTTTAAAACTTTATTAATATCTCCCTTGTTAATCCCTTTAAACCATTTATACACTTCAATCATATCCCCCCTAACTCTTCGCCTCTCTAGAGATTGTAGATTAAGTTTTTTTAATCTGTCCTCATATGGTAGATTTCTGATATTGTGTATCATCTTGGTCATTCTTCGCTGCACTCTCTTCAAGGATTCAATTTCCATCCTATAATAGGGTGACCAGAATTGCACAGCATAATCTAAATGTGGCCTAACTAATGCAAGATAGAGCTGCAAAATAACTTTTTCCGTCCTATTGCCAACAATTCTTGAGATAAATCCTAAAATTCTGTTTGCTTTATTTCTGTCTGCTGTGCACTGCTCTCTTGGCTTAAGATTACTACTCACAAGAACTCCCAAATCCCTTTCACACTGAGATCTCATGATTTCATGGTTATTTAGCTTATAACACGTATAGCCTTTTATAGTACCCATTTTAACTACTTTACATTTTTCAACATTAAATTCCATTTGCCATTTGTCCGACCATTCAGATAATTTATTTAGATCTTCCTGTAAAGCATGAATGTCTTTTTTCCATTTATAATTCTACCTATTTTAGTGTCATCTGCGAATTTACTTAGGTTACTACTGATATCCGAATCCAGATCATTTAGATATACGATGAATAATAGGGGACCAAGTACCGAGCCTTGTGGTACCCCGCTAGTAACCGAGCCCCACTCCGATTTCTCTCCATTTATGCAAACCCTCTATTTTCTGTCTTTTAGCCATTCTTTGACCCATCTGAGAACAGCTCCTCCCATACCATGAGCTTCCAGCTTTTTAACTAATCTTTTGTGAGGAACTATCAAAAGCTTTGCTAAAATCTAGATATATTGTATCATATTCTTTGCCACAATCTACTGCCTCGTAAACTTCTGAATAAAAAGACAGTAAGTTTGTAAGGCACGAAAAACCGTTTAGAAACCCGTGTTGTGAAAGTTTTATCAGTCTTTGTAATTCTAGATGTGCCCTTATTTTATTTGCAATGATGGATTCTAGAATCTTACCCACTGTTGACGTTAAACTTACAGTCCTATAATTATATTTTTAACTCGTTCTCCTTTTTTAAATATTGGTACCACATCTGCCAATTTCCACTCCATGGGTACTGATCCTAATTTTATTGAATTATTAAATAGTGCAGTTAGTGGACAACTAAGCTCCTCCTTGCATTCCTTTAATATTCTAGCATATATTCCATCAGGTCCCGGAGATTTATGAGCCTTTAATTTATCTATTTCTTTTATTACCTCCTCTTTCGTAATATTTATTGAACTAAGTATATTATCGGGACTGTCTCTGTAAATGGATTCTACTTCCGGAATATATTCCAAGTTTTCATTGGTAAATACAGATAAGAAATAATCATTTAAACATGTACACATCACTTTATCATCATCTGTGATATGGCCATTGGCTACTTCAATTGGTCCGACGTTTTCCTTAAATTTTGTTTGATAATGTTGATAAAACCCTTTAGGATTTTCTTTAGCTTCTCCTGCTATTCTAACTTCGTATTTTCTTTTCGACTCTCTAACTATCTTTTTAACTTCCCTGTTTGACTGTATATATTGCTGCCTCACATGCTCTTCACCTCTTTTTAGTTTCCTCTATATTCCTCTTTTAATACCTATAAGATTCTTTATTCTATTGTTCATCCATTTAGGGTCATTTTTTCTTGATTTGAAATGTTTCATGGGAATATAGTCTCTCTGACTATTCTTAATTCATGACAAAATTGCAATATTCCTCATCCAAATTTATATTAACTGACGGACTGCTGTTCTTTCCTGTGAGAGAATTTACTGTATTGATCTTATCTTGTGATAATCCTTGGCCTGTGGTACTCAATTCTCGGGGTAATCTGCTACCTGCGACCTGACCTGCTGGATTAACTACCCACATCTGTACCCCCAGAAATCCCTTCCCATACCTCATTAGATAATTTAGTTGTTAAGCCCTCAAAATCTCCTGCTCTAAAGTTTGGAACAATATTCTTATTTTCCTTTATAGTTTCCTTGAAAATTATGTTAAATCTAATGGAATCATGGTCACTGTTGCCCAATGGTTCACCAACTTCTAAATTTGTAACCATATTCTCTCTATTACTAAGAACTAAATCCAGTATTTTCACCCCCCGTGTTACTTCAAGTACATGCTGAGAAAGGAAATTGTCTTCTACTACTTCCAAAAACTCCTTAGAGCTACTATCACCAGTTATGGTTTCCCAGTTAATATATCTAAAATTAAAATAGCCTACAATGCAAACTCTATTTGACCTGGTCACTTTAGAAATTTCATCGTATATAATTTGCGAATTTATATTATCTAGATCTGGTGGTCTGTAGACTACTCCTACAACTAGACTTTCTATATTATTTTTAATTTCAACACATAAGGTTTCTGAATTTAGATTTGTCTTAATTCCAGACTTAATGCAGCTTCTGAGGCTAGCTTTAATATACATAATTACCCCTCCCCCTCTTCTATCTGCACTGCGATCCGCATTATAAAGTTTATATCCTGTAATTATGTACCCAGCTTTAAGGTGTTTCCTCTCTAAATTAATCCAACTTTCACTAATGCATAATATATCCGGTCTCTCACTACATACTATGGCTCTCAGTTCTTCTATCTTGTTACCTAAACTACGGCTATTTGTATAATATACTTTTAAACTTTCCCTAGGTTTACCCTTCTTGTGGCTATTCTTTTTGTTAATATTTCTTCTATGTAACAAATGGTTATTATCCTTAAACTCCCAGCTATTTGACCCACTATTTACTGAACCCTTACTGACTAATTTCTCTGCACAAGTGTTATTTATTTCATTATTTGTATCAAACAAATCCCCCCTACCGCTCTGTCTATCATACCAGCCAATACCGAGACACCTGAATTAGAAAGATGCACTCCATCCCTTGCATACATATGCTTACGACTAGTGAAGTGATCAAACCCGTCTATAAAACCTATATTATCCTCCCGACAGAAGACTTCCATCCTAGCATTAACTCCTATAGCTCGAGACCACCACTCTGAACTTTGGCTAAGCCTAGGCAGAATACCACACATCACCGGAACTGCACCCCTTTTCCTGATCTTATCCAGGGCTTGTCTATACAACCTAATCAGCTCCTCACTTCTACCATCCTGCACGTCATTTCCACCAGCTATCAAACAAACAACATCTTTATCCTCAATCCAGCTATTTATTGACTCACCCACCTTCTTCATACCTGCTCCAGGGAAAAAATATTTCCCTCTAACTCTATGCCTGACTTTCCTGTCTACATATCTGCACAGTGAATCCCTTACAATTACCAGAGAACGAGACTTATCCGGAGGATGGGTTACTCCGACGTTGGGGAGACTTACCTAGGCTCTTGATCTGAGAGCTTTACCCACCTCCATTTCTACGGTCGCTAGTACACCTATCTGACTCTATTGGTCCTGAAGAATTACTGCCGCCAATGTCACATTCATCTCTAAGTGAACTAAATGAATTAGCAACTTGTAGGCGAAAAGTATCATTTTTCTTAAGAACCATCTTAGTTGAACCCTTATTCACAACTTTCCAATCGTCTTCACTATTCAATTGTCCCTTCCTGCTTAACACCTCTGCCTTACCTCTCAGATCCTTGTTCTCCTCTGCTAAGGATCTGACCTACTGCCTGACTGCGGCCAACTCATTTCTTAAATCAAAAATGAGTTTGTTTGCGTCAGATGCAGACAAATCCCCAGCACACCCACAAACAGCACCAACAACGACACCACCACCAACACCACTACCACTAACACCACCAACACAAAGAACACCAACACTCTCCATAGTACTAAGTATGGTCGAGACTAGAGCTACTGGAAGCACGTCCTAATTGGATGAACCCAGGAACTAAACTATATATATATATATATATATATATATATATATATATATATATATATATATATATATATATATATATATATATATATATATATATATATATATATATAATATGCAATATACTTGGATATATTGTGCGATATATATATATATATATATATATATATATATATATATATATATATATATATATATATATATATATATATATATATATATATATATATATATATATATATATATATATATATATATATATATATATATATATATATATAATATACAATATGCTTGGATATATTGCGCAATATATATATATATATATATATATATATATATATATATATATATATATATATATATATATATATATATATATATATATATATATATATATATATATATATATATATAATATGCAATATACTTGGATATATTGTGCGATATATATATATATATATATATATATATATATATATATATATATATATATATATATATATATATATATATATATATATATATATGAATCATTTTTTACCCCGACCGGGACTCGAACCTAGGACTTATGATTACTAAGACAAGGCGCTACCACTACACCACAGAAGGTTAAAAGGAATCCAACCTTATAGCTTATATCTGCTATACTTAGGAATGAACGCATTCTAACTGAATGCCACTATGTTCATATTACAGATTCCCCAACCTCACTCGTGGCTTCATTTTAGCA
>JAXCGZ010003812.1:70000-75000 GCA_037179515.1 Halocaridina rubra
AAGAGGAAGACACAAAATGAGGTGGATGGATGAAGTGAAAAAGGCATTGGTTCCCTCCTAGGTGAACGCCGTGGTTCCCTAATAGATGGGCACTATGGTTCCCTCCTAGGTGACTACCGTGGTTCCCTAATAGGTGGACGCCATGGTTCCCCCCTAGATTGGCACAGTGGTTAAATTTTTAGGTGGGCTCTGTGGTTCCCCCCAAAGTGGGCACCGTGGCCCCCTTCTAGGTAGGTGCAAAGGCTCCTTCCTAGGTGGGCGCCCTGGTTCCCTCCAGGGTGGGCCACGTGGTTCCCTCCTAGGTGGGCGCCGTGGTTTCCTCCTAGGTGGACCCTGTGGTTCTCTCCTAGGAGGGCCCTGTGGTTTCCTCCTAGGTGGTAACCATTATTTCCTCCTAGGAGGGCGCCGTGGTTCCCGTCTTTGTGGGTGATGTGGCTCCCTCCTAGGTTGGCGTGGCGGGCACGGTGGCACCTTCCTAGGTGGGAGCCACGGCGCACACCTGGTAGGAATTTACGACATCCACCTAGGAGGGAAATATTGCGCCCACTTTGGAGGGAGCCATTGCGCCCACCTAGGAGGGAGCCACGGCGCCCACTTCTTATTACCAGATTCCTCGGGAGGGCACCTAAGAATATAAAAAATTAAGCACTAATAGCTGAAGACTTACTCTTAGAAAAATTATCATGGCCTCTCTGGAAGCGGAATTTTCCTAACCATCGTCTTTTTCCAGGAATATCCTATTCATAGTGTTTGGTTAAATGCCGAACTATGGAGGCTTGCAAACTTCGAAAACTCACATACCAAGACCCAAGATGCTTCTCTGTATAATATCATTAACGTGGATATACGAAACATAGTATTTCTTCAAAATTTGAGTAAATTTTGCAACTAAGAGGAGAAGAAACCATGGAAGAAATCTACGAAGGAAGAAATCTACTAAGAAATAAAATAAGAAAGGAATCTACCATAAAGGTACCTTCAAAGGAAGAAACCAACCAAAGAAGGAATCACGGACCCACTTAGGGGGGGAACCACGGCATTCCACCTAGGAGGTAACCATGGCACCAAAATAAGAGAGAACCATGACACCCACCTAGGAGGAACCCACGGCATTTTCCCTAGGAGGGACATACATTGAAAACTTAGGAGGGACCAACTGAGCCCACCTATGAGGGGGCCATGGCGCTAACTTAGTAGGGAGACACGTCACCCACGTAGGAGGGTGTCATGGCACCCACCTAATATAGAGCCACGGCACCCAGCTAGGAGGGAGCCACGGTGCCCAGGTTGCAAGAGATACGGAGCCCACCTAGTAGGGAGCCACGGCACACATCTTGGAGAGAGCCACACACCCACCTATAAGGGAGCCACGACGTCCACCTAGGAGGGTATTACAGTGCGCAACAATGCGGGAGCCACGGCGCCCACCTAGAAGGGAACCACGGTAGCAACCTTGGAGGAAACAACGGCACCCTCAAAGGAGGGAGCCACGGCACTCACCTTGGAGGGGGCCACGGCACCTACTAGGTGGGAACCACGGTGCCCACAAACAAGGGAGCCACAGCGCCCATCTAGGAGGGAACAACGGCGCCAACCTAGGAGGGAACCAATGTGCCCACATAGGAGGGTGTAATGGCAACCATCAAGGAAGGAGCCATGGCACCACCTAAGAGGAGCCACAGTGCCCATCTAGGAGGGAGCCACGGCATCCACCTAGGAGGGAACCACGGCACACACCTAGGAAGGAGCCACGGCACCCACCTAGGAGGAGCCATGGCGCTTACCTAATAGGTAACTGTGGCGCCCTCTTTGGAGGGATGCACGGTGCTCACCTAGGAGGGAGCCACGGTGCCCAAACAGGAGTGAGCTTCGGCATCCACCTAGGAGGGAGCCAAGACAATCATCTAAGAGGAAACCACAGCACTCACCTAGGATGGAGCCATGACGCCCACCTAGCACTAGCCAGGCCTCCCACCTAGGAGTAAGCCACTGCGCCCACCTAGGAGGTAACCACGGCACCAATCTAGAAGGGAGCCACGGCGCTCACTTAGGAGGGAGCCAAGGGTCCCATCTAGGCGGAAGTCACAGCTCCCACCTGGGAGGGAGTCGCAGCAATCACCTAGGAGGGAGCCATGGCACACACCTTGGATGGAGCCATGTCACCCACCTAGGAGGGAGCCACAGTGCCTATCTAGGAGGAAGACACAGCACCAACCTAGGAGGAGTCACGGCAGCACCCAATTAGGAATGAGCCACGGTGCCCATCTACGAGAGAGCCACAGCGCCTACCTAGGAGGAGCCACGGCACGCTCCCAGGAATGAACCATGGTGCCCACCTAGTAGGGAGCCACTGCACCCACCTAGGAGGGTTCCACGCCCCCCATAGGAGGGAGCCACGCCGCCCACCTAGGAGGTAGCTATGGCACCCACCTAGTAGGGAGCCATGGTGCCCACTTTGGAGGGAGCCACGGCACCCACCTTGGATGGAACAACGCACCCACCTAGGAGAGAGTCACGGTGCCCACCTAGGAGGGAACCACGGCGTTCTGCCTAGGAGGGAGCCGACCTAGTATGTAACCAAGGTGCCCAACTAATAGGGAACCATGGCGGCTAATTAGGAGGCAACCATGGAGTCAACAATGGAAGATGCTTTTCTGTATAAAATCTTTAACGTCAATATATGAAAATTAGTATTTCTTCATGATTTGTGTAAATATTGCAACAAAGATAAGAACAAACCATGGAAGAAATCTACGAAGGAAGGAATCTACCAAGATATATAATAAGAAAGGTGCATACCAAGAAAAAAACTTACCAAGGAAGGAACCAACCAAGGAAGAAACAAAGGCACCCACCCAGGAGGGAACCACTGCGTTCCATTTGGGGGGATCCGACAGCGGTCACATAAAAAGGAACCACGGTGCCCACCCAGTAGAGAGCCACAGTGCCCAATTAGGAAGGAACCACTGCTCTTCACACTTAATTCTTTAAACATATTAGGAACCAAGAGAGCCAATAACTTGTCAAGGAGGA
The DNA here is from genome assembly GCA_037179515.1 of Halocaridina rubra. Lineage (NCBI taxonomy): Eukaryota > Metazoa > Arthropoda > Malacostraca > Decapoda > Atyidae > Halocaridina > Halocaridina rubra. Next base: position 73,034 of record JAXCGZ010003812.1, read on the forward strand.
GTCACATAATCCAGATTCCTAATTCTGCATCCATGTTTCGTTTTCGTCATTACCTATTCCCTTCCTAGGTACTTAAAATCTATATAGGTCTTATTCGTCCATGTTTACAATACTGCTCATATAACTGGGGTGTGTCTTCTTATACACATCACCTTGAAGGGTTAAATCTAATCCAATAAAACTCATCAGTGACCCTTCTCTTACTTTAAACTGGATTCTTTCTCTCTTCGCCAAAAAGTATCATCCCATTCTCATTTTTAGAGATACTACATCCATCGCGGCTCTCATAACTTGGCGATTTGCATACCTCCCACACTGCCTAGGCACGTAACATTCGCTAAGTGGTCTCGTCTCACAGGTACTGGCTGGATATTCATAGCTCAAGGATGGGTCGGTGTAATTCTTGCTTCTTCCCATCCATATCCTGGCTCTGCATATATATATATATATATATATATATATATATATATATATATATATATATATATATATATATATATATATATATATATATATATATATATATTTATATATATATGATCTGTATGTCGGCCATGGCACCAGCCGCCCGCTGAAAGACTACAACTGAAGGTATTAGGATGCAACTAGAACTGGTCCAGACAGTTACAGGTTGGGTCTTCCTCTAGGACGGTTCTTTCCTCATGCTTACATCTACACTGAATATTCTGGCGAATTCATTACATATCTCTTGCTATTCCATTACATTTGACAAGTCACAACATTCTGCACATCTGTCTCTTTTACTTTCTTTATTCCTCACATTAGTTATTATTTATAGAAGGTTCACAACTAATGACCCCCACTACCCGGCATAGTGGGGTGCGAAGAATCTCCGGGGATCGTGTTGACTCCATCATTGGCTTGAGGGCAGACACGCCTGGTGGTAGTAATGGTTCTTCTCTTAACCTTGCACCTCCCAATAGATCTGCTTCTTTCACTCTTCACTATTCTAACATTCGTGGGCTGAACTCCAATCTTTCGTCTGTGGAACAGCACTTGGGCACTTTCCTCCTTAACCTCCTCCTCCTATCTGAAACCCAGCTGTCTATACATGATTCCACTGACCCATTCCAAATCTCTCACTATAATCTGTATACTCGTTTTCGTTCCAAAGGTGGGGTCTGTGCATACTGCAACACTAACACTCCTACTGTGAGGGTCATGGACCTTGAATCTTCTGACTTTGATGTTCTCTGGCTAAAAGTCTATATCTCCACTACCACTATCTTCCTTTGCTTCTGCTTCTGTTCTCCAAACTCCACCGAGTTTGGGTCTTTCTTTGAATATCTGTCCTCGTGCCATGAGTTCTTGATATCTTCTCACCCACATGCCGAAGTTCTCTATATTGGAGACTTCAATGTACACCACAGTGAGTGGCTTCATTCTTCTCTTACTGATGTGGGAGGAAGCGAGGCTCTTGCTTTCTCTATTACTCACGATCTGGATCAAATCATCAAACATCCTACTCGCGTTCCTGATCATCACGAACATGCTGCAAACACTCTTGACCTATTTTTTACTTCTAACCTTTCAAACTACTCTTATTCTGTGCTTTCCCCTCTTGGTAAATCTGACCACTCTATGATATCAGTCTCTTCCATTTTTGCTCCCCCACCACCAATCCCTCCTTCTCAGCGCTGCCTTTGGCACTTCGAGTGTACCCAACATGAAAATTTGCGTAACTTCCTCTGACATCCCATGGGATGACTAATGCTTTTGATTCCGCAACCCTGATCATGTAGCTATAAAAGTTGCGGAGATCATTACCGCGGGAATGGAGGTGTACATCCCCTCTTCTAAAAAAACTTTCTCTCCCCCTAAACCTTGGTTTGACCGTGCCTGCTCCATGGCTATCCAGACTAGGAATCAGTCTCACCGATCTTACCTACCCTCTCCTTCCGATTTCACTGGTTCTGCTTTTATTATAGCTAGGAATCGCTGTACTG
>JAXCGZ010003812.1:80000-85000 GCA_037179515.1 Halocaridina rubra
TATATATATATATATATATATATATATATATATATATATATATATATATATATATATATATATATATATATATATATATATATATATATATATATATATATATATATATATATATATATATATATATATATATATATATTTATATATATATATATATATATATATATATATATATATATATATATATATATATATATATATATATATATATATATATATATATATATATATATATATATATATATATATATATATATATATATATATATATATATATATATATATATATATATATATATATATATATATATATATATATATATATATATATATATATATATATATGAATAATTTTTTGCCCCGACCGGGACTCGAACCTAGGACTTATGATTACTAAGTCAAGGCACTACCACTACACCACAGAAGGTTAAAAGGAATCTAACCTTGTAGCTTATATCTGCTATACTTAGGAATGAACACATTCTAACTGAATGCCACTACGTTCATATTACAGATTCCCCAACCTCAATCGTTGCTTCATTTTAGCATTTAATTCAATTCCCAATCTCATTCGGGCCATGAAATAATCAAATAAGCACATTACATATGTGAAAACATAAATAATTTTTTGCCCCGACCGGGACTCGAACCTAGGACTTATGATTACTAAGTCAAGGCGCTACCCCTACACCACAGAAGGTTAAAAGGAATCTAACCTTGTAGCTTATATCTGCTATACTTAGGAATGAACACCTTCTAACTGAATGCCACTATGTTCATATTACAGATTCCCCAACCTCACTCGTGGCTTCATTTTAGCATTTAATTCAATTCCCAATCTCATTCGAGCCATGAAATAATCAAATAAGCACATTACATATGTGAAAACATGAATAATTTTTTGCCCCGACCAGGACTCGAACGTAGGACTTATGATTACTAAGTCAAGGCGCTACCACTACACCACAGAAGGTTAAAAGGAATCTAACCTTATAGCTTATATCTGCTATACTTAGGAATGAACACATTCTAACTGAATGCCACTATGTTCATATTATAGATTCCGCAACCTCACTTGTGAGGTTGGGGAACCTGTAATATGAACATAGTGTCATTCAGATAGAATGCGTTCATTCCTAAGTATAGTATATATAAGTTATAAGGTTGAATTCCTTTTAACCTTCTGTGGTGTGTAGTTGGTAGCGCATTGACTTAGTAATTATAAGTCCTAGGTTCGAGTCCCTGTCGGTGTAAATAATGATTCATGTTTTTCACATATATAATATACTTATTTGGTTATATATATATATATATATATATATATATATATATATATATATATATATATATATATATATATATATATATATATATATATATATATATATATATATATATATATATATATATATATATATATATATATATATATATATGTATATGATAGTATAGTATATGATAGTATAGTATATGTATATGTATATGATATATATATATATATATATATATATATATATATATATATATATATATATATATATATATATATATATATATATATATATATATATATATATATATATATATATATATATATATATATATATATATATATATATATATATATATATATATATATATATATATATATATATATATATATATATATATATATATATATATATATATATATATATATATATATATATATATATATATATATATATATATATATATATATATATATATATATATATATATATATATATATATATATATATATATATATATATATATATATATATATATATATATATATATATATATATATATATATATATATATATTTACATATACATATACATATATATAATATATATATATATATATATATATATATATATATATATATATATATATATATATATATATATATATATATATAACCAAATAAGTATATTATATACATATATATATATATATATATATATATATATATATATATATATATATATATATATATATATATATATATATATATATATATATATGAATCATTTTTTACCCCGACCGGGACTCGAACCTAGGACTTATAGTTACTAAGTCAAGGCGCTACCAACTACACACCACAGAAGGTTAAAAGGAATCCAACCTTATAGTTTATATCTACTATACTTAGGAATGGACGCATTCTATCTGAATGACACTATGTTCATATTACAGGTTCCCCAACCTCACTCGTGGCTTCAGCTTAGCATTTAATTCAATTTCCAATCTCATTTGGGCTATACAATAACCAATGAAGCACAATACATATGTGAAAACATGAATTATTTTTTACCCCGACCGGTACTCGAACCTAGGACTTATAATTTCTAAGTCAAGGCGCTACCAACTTCACACCACAGAAGGTTAAAAGGAATTCAACCTTATAGATTATATCTGCTATACTTAGGAATGAACGCATTTTCTCTGAATGCCACTATGTTCATATTACAGATTCCCCAACGTCACTCGTGGCTTCAGTTTAGCATTTAATTCAATTCCCAATCTCATTTGGGGTATACAATAACCAATGAAGCACATTACATATGTGAAAACATGAATCATTTTTTACCCCGACCGGACTCGAACCTAGGACTTATTATTACTAAGTCAAGGCGCTATCAACTATACACCACAGAAGGTTAAAAGGAATCCTACCTTATAGCTTATATCTGCTATACTTAGGAATGAACGCATTCTATCTGAATGCCACTATGTTCATATTGCAGATTCCCCAACCTCACTAGTGGTTTCATTTTAGCATTTAATTCAATTCCCAATCTCATTTGGGCTATACAATAACCAATGAAGTACATTACATATGTGAAAACATGAATCATTTTTTACCCCGACCATGACTCGAACCTAGGACTTTTAATTACTAAGTCAAGGCTCTACCAACTACACACCACAGAAGGTTAATGTGCTTCATGGGTTATTGCATAGCCCAAATGAAATTGGGAATTGAATTAAATGCTAAACTGAAACCACGAGTGAGGTTGGGGAATCTGTAATATGAACATAGTTGCATTCATATAGAATGCGTTCATTCCTAAGTATTGCAGATATAAGCTATAAGGTTGGATTACTTTTAACCTTCTGTGGTGTGTAGTTGGTTTCGCCTTGACTTAGTAATTATAAGTTTTAGGTTCGAGTCCCTGTCGGGGTAAAAAATTATTCTTGTTTACACATATGTAATGTGCTTCATTGGTTATTGTATAGCCCAAATGAGATTGGGAACTGAATTAAATGCTAAACTGAAGCCACGAGTGAGGTTGGGGAATCTGCAATATGAACATAGTGGCATTCAGATAGAATGCGTTCATTCCTAAGTATAGCAGATATAAGCTACAAGGTTGAATTCCTTTTAACCTTCTGTGGTGTGTAGTTGGTAGCGCCTTGAGTTAGTAATTAAAAGTCCTAGGTTCGAGTCCCGGTCGGGGTAAAAAATGATTCATGTTTTCACATATGCAATGTGCTTCATTGGTTATCGTATAGCCCAAATGAGATTGGGAATTGAATTAAATGCTAAACTGAAGCCACGAGTGAGGTTGGGGAATCTGTAATATGAACATAGTGGCATTCAGATAGAATGTGTTCATTCCTAAGTATAGCAGATATAAGCTATAAAGTAGGATTCCTTTTTACCTTCTGTGGTGTGTAGTTGGTAGCGCCTTGACTTAGTAATTATAAGCCCTAGGTTCGAGTCTCGGTCGGGGTAAAATATGATTCATGTTTTCACATATGTAATACGCTTCATTGGTTATTGTATAGCCCAAATGAGATTGGGAATTGAATTAAATGCTAAACTAAAGCCACGAGTGAGGTTGGGGAATCTATAATATAAACATAGTGGCATTCAGATAGAATGCGTTCATTCTAAGGTATAGCAGATATAAGCTATAAGGTTGGATTCCTTTTAACTTTCTGTGGTGTGTAGTTGGTAGCGCCTTGACTTAGTAATTATAAGTCCTACGTTCGAGTCCCAGTCGGTGTAAAAAAATGATTCAAGTTTTCACATATGTAATGTGCTTCATTGGTTATTGTATAGCCCAAATGAAATTGCGAATTGAATTAAATGCTAAACTGAAGCCACGAGTGAGGTTGGGGAATCTGTAATATGAACATAGTAGCATTCAGAGAGAATGCGTTCATTCCTAAGTATAGCAGATGTAAGCTATAAGGTTGGATTCCTTTTAACCTTCTGTAGTGTGTAGTTGTAGCTCCTTGACTTAGTAATTATAAGTCCTAGGTTCGAGTCCCGGTATGGGTAAAAAATTATTCATGTTTTCACATATGTAATGTGCTTCATTGGTTAATATATATATATATATATATATATATATATATATATATATATATATATATATATATATATATATATATATATATATATATATATATATGTGTGTGTGTGTGTGTGTTTGTTCGTGTGTGTGTGTGTGTGTGTGTAATGTGCTTATTCGGTTATATATATATATATATATATATATATATATATATATATATATATATATATATATATATATATATATATATATATATATATATATATATATATATATATATATATATATATATATATATATATATATATATATATATATATATATATATATATATATATATATATATATATATATATATATATATATATATATATATATATATATATATATATATATATATATATATATATATATATATATATATATATATATATATATATATATATATATATATATATATATATATATATATATATATATATATATATATATATATATATATATATATATATATATATATATATATATATATATATATATATATATATATATATATATATATATATATATATATATATATATATATATATATATATATATATATATAGTATATATGTATATATGTATATATATATATATATATATATATATATATATATATATATA
>JAXCGZ010003812.1:90000-95000 GCA_037179515.1 Halocaridina rubra
GTAAATGGGTAATTGCTTATGTAAATTAAATTAAAAAAAAAAACATGGTAGAGAATACGCTGTAGTGTTAATGTTACGTAAATGGAAAAATCTTGGTAGAATCTACATTGGAATGTGAATGCTCATATGGTAAATCAAATGTTAGAAGAGCATCAAAATAACCATAAGCACTCAACCCAAACCCCAAACATTAATATAAATTAATACATTAAAATGAATGTTCAGTTATAATTATCTAAGTACTAACAGTACCCCCCAAAAATATCGGCCAAAACAAGTCCTTAGCAAGAAGGCAACCGTCCTAGCCCTCTGTGGAAAAGGGAGTTCGTGACGTAAAACCGAATCCATGTTAATAGTACCCCCAAATAATGTATTTTGCACCATTTACAATGTTAATTATTTCTAATTCTTTGACGATGATCCCACGGAAAGCAAACACACAAACAAACAAACAAACATTTATTTCCATTTTTGTACAATGGTTATTCTTATACAATCTAAAAGTAACTTATAAGTAGATATATAATTGAACTAATAAGTAAGAGGGTAATACATACTGTTAAATTAAGTAATGTTATCCTAGAAAATAATAATACTCTAATGAAAATTTTAACACTAAAGTTAATAATAAAGTAGTAGATCTGATATTGAAAGAAAGCTTTTGGATTATTAAGATCAGAGCAAACAAACAAAACAAACAAACATTTATTTTCATTTTGTACAATGGTTATTCTAAAAGTAAAATTAATTTATAAGAAGACATGTAATTAAACTAATAAATACGAGGGTAATGCATATAGTTAAATTAAATGTAGCTTTCATAGAAAATAATAATGCTGTAATAATACTGTAATAAACATGTAATTAAACTAATAAATAAGAGGGTAATACATATAGTTAAATTAAATGTAGCTTCAATAGAAAATAATAATGCTGTAATAAAAATGTTAACAATAATGTTAATAATAAAGTAGTAATACTAACACTAGAACCAGTATCGTTATTATCGGCATCATTTCCATATTTGTTTTCCTTACAATGAAAATAATTAGTTTCTTAACGAGCAGCAACTATTTGTCCAAAAGAAATCTGCATCGTTTGCCTTTGAAAGCTGTGAAGGAGGATGCATTTTTAAGATGCTCTGGGATATTGTTACAGAGTGTTGGCCCTTTTGATAGTGATCATCTTTGAACCTGCTTCTGTGTTTGATCTGTGAATAAAGAGCTCACTGCTCTGTCTAGTGTTGGTTCCCCTTATATCCCTAACTGTTTTTAACTCAAATAGCCAGCTAGGATATTGTAGTCCAAAATTTTGAATACAAAAACATGAATAGCATAGACGACCTAGTTTTCTGCCCACAGCCACCCAAGTTTTTTGAGAGCTGGTGTGATGTGGTCATATTTTCTTATTCCTCCCATGGCAACTCGAGCTGCAAAATTAATAAGCTTCTGTATTCTGTTTATCTGAGTCTTAGTTGTAGCTTCCCAAACAGTTGTGCAGTAATTAATGTGACTTAGGGCTAGAGATTCAACAACAGTTATTCGAGTGGTAGTCTCAAAATTGTCTTTTATACGTGATAAGTACATTAATATTCCTGTAACGTTTTTGCATACTTTATCTATGTGGGAATCAAACTACATGTAGTTATCAAAGTGAATTCCTAGGTTTTTGACTGTTTTGCTAGGTGTGATAATATTGTCGCAAAAATTAATTGTTGTGTTTTCTGTGCTATATGGAACCTTGAACCAAAAAACATGCATTGTGTTTTACTCTCATTAATTAACACCCCAATTTCTTGAAAATAGGTTTTAATTTTTGACAGAGTGTTTTCTGCTCTTAAAGTTAGCTCTGGGAGATTATTAATATCACCACTAAGTAGCTGAGCGTCATCTGCATATTGTACGACTAGACAGTCAGAAATGAAAGAAGATAGATCAAGTACTGATCCCCGTGGAACACCAAATTATACATTTTTTGGCATAGAGATAATGTTGTTAAGACGTATAGGCTGTTTATGATTGGAAAGATACTCGCTAAACCAGCTTGGATCAATATTTAGGTTAGTACATTTGCTTAAAAGAATTTCATGGCTTACACTGTCGAAGGCTTTTGATAAGTCCAATAATACAAGCAGAGATATTTTTCTCATATCTATATTATTATAGATACTATTCGTAACTTTGAGCAGTGCAGTTTCCGTCGAGATTTTCGGTCTGAAACCATGTTGGTTAATAGATGATAGTCTATTTGACTCTAAATATGACATAAGTTGGCATGCAACAATTATTTCTAATATTTTAGAGAAAATGGGTAACAGGGAAATGGGATGATAGTTTGTCACATCTTCTCTGTCCCCCTTTTTATGCAGAGGTATTACATGTGATATTTTCCAAGAATCAGGAAACATTTTAGTAACAATGGAAGTGTTCATAATAGTTAGAATATAAGATACAATAATGGATAGAGCATCTCTGATGAACTGAAATGGTATACCATCTGGACCATAAGAGCCAGAGTTTCTTAGGCTCTTTATGGTAAGAGTTAGGGTAGCACAATTGATAGGGTTTATCTTGAAGTACTCTCTTGTGTCTACATTGGAAGAATTGTCATTTAAGCAATTACTCATATTCACTGAGTTGATGTTGTCTTGAGTTTTCTTATAGGTATTTTTGCCAACGTTAGCAAAATAGTTATTAAAGTTTTCCGCTTTGTCTTTCAACTCCGTAATATTTTCATAACTTTCTGAGGTACTCTTTTCATTTGGTATCATACTTCTTATCACTTTCCATGTTGCTGCTGTATCATGTCTAGAGTCATTAAATTGTTTTTTGTAAAAGTCTTTTTTACTTACATTGATAAGAGATCTGACACGTTTCTTTTTTGTTTAATAACGTTCTCGGAGAGTCATATCATATCTATTAATTTTTAGCTCTTTTTGTATTTGATTTCTGATTTGTATTGCCTCTTTGATCTCATTAGTTAGCCAGGGGGCTGAGGGGCGGGTTATTTTTCTTGTTACAATGGGTGCACATCTATCTAAGCATTCAAGGAAGACTTTTGTTAGAATCTCAACCTGCAAATCGACGTTATCTGTGTATTTTATTTCTATTAAGCACATTTGTGTTGTTGATTAATGTTTCACAAAAGATATCTGTGGAGTAATTATGTAGACACTGGAATGTCTTGAAGAGAGGCTTCCTTTTGGGCTTGTTTATGTTTAGCATAGCAATGTTCAGCTCGTGGTCTGCTATTGGGCAGGGAACTACATCCCAATAGGGTATACTTTCCACTATTTGTTATTATCAAATCTATAAGAGTCCTAGAATTAGGGGTTATGCTGGTCTGTTCTGTCACTATTTGTGTTAACTCCACAGTGATGATTACCCTTTTCATTTTATCTGCTGAGAGCAAGTCATCAGTAAAGTCACCAATATCTGGCGCACACAGATATTTATGAGTGTTTCTAGCAGATGATTGAATGAACTGGTAGGTGCTTTAGGGTGACAGTAAACACACTCTACAATGAAAGATGGAAGTTTCTGATACTGCACAGTGATCCATACATCTTCGAGCTCTTCAGTTTTTTTCTAAACCTGTGGTTATTTCTGATGCATTAAGATAATTCCTAACATATATACAGACCCCACCCCCTCGGCCATGGTCATTGCGAAATATTTTAAACTTTGGGATATTCACATATTTATTTTCAGTTGTAGGAGGAAGCCAAGTTTCACTTACACAGAGGATCTCTATGTTGTAGTCTTTTGTTAGCATTATTATTTCCTCAAAATGGGCGAGCGGGGACTGAGCATTCACATGTACTAATGCTACATTCCTACCATGTTTCATTAGGGTGGTATCCATAGTCATAGTTGTAGTTTGTTCTTGGGTTAGTCCATGACTTGTTTTGACTGTACGATTCTGCTGGTAATTCATCATTGTAGTGTATTCTGGGGTTAGCCCATGAATCCTGGTCTCTGTACCTGCCGTTGGATGGGTAACGCTGATTTGAGTACATGCCATGGTATGATCGGGCCTTCCCAAAGTTTGTATGCCTAGGTGAGTGTCTAGGGTTGTAAGAGCCATCTCTTCAGGAGTAGTCTCTTGTGCGTGGACAGCGATAAGGGAGGTTTGTATTGTGTCTCTTTCTGTAGTCTCGCGGATAGGGGATTGTTTCATAAGCTCTTTGCTGTTTATTTTGGTATGGCTGAAGTTTAGAATATTTTGTAGAATACCCAGGTTGTGTCCATTGTTTGCCCTCGCGAAATGGCTGGACAATTGTGCCTGTAGGCCATTGATTCAGTTTGTAAGGCACATATACAAATCTTTTCGATATCGTTTTTGCGAAGGAGACCCAATTTGGTTTGCGAGAAAGCTCCTTAATCAAGACTTCTTCAAAGGGAATGCCTTGATTTGTCAATATATTACGTATCCCTCTCTCAAAGGGGTTGCCAGGAATGTGAATATATATTTGAGCTGTAACCCTTGCACTTGCATTATTGGTCAACTGTGGCTGTGGGGGAGAGGACTTCGATGGAATGTTTAGATTAGAGACTGCTGCTATTTTGTCTTTTCTATTTTCTTCATTGTTTTGCAGCCTATTGCTGGGTTGGTTATTTGTGCTGGAAGGTGTAATTTGGTTGTCATTGTCAGTGATAGTTGCTGTGTTGTTAGGAGTAGTGGAGATGGGCTCTATATCTTCTTCGCTGTTTTGCAACTCATTACCAGGTTGGTTATTCGTGCTGGGAAGAATCTTGTTCTGGTTGTTGTGTTGTAAGAGTTGATAGCAATGTTATATTATATTATAACTCCGAATACCTGACCACTTTATTGAGATTCCAAGATCCGACTGAGCAGGTCAGTACTTGTTATGTACTTGTTTCTAGAGAGAGAGAGAGAGAGAGGAGAGAGAGAGAGAGAGAGAGAGAGAGAAGAGAGAGAGAGAGAGAGGAGAGAGGAAGAGGAGGAGAGAGAGAGAGAGAGAGGAGAGAGAGAGAGAG
>JAXCGZ010003812.1:97500-100000 GCA_037179515.1 Halocaridina rubra
CCAACTACACCACAGAAAGTCTAAAAGGGAAACAAACCTTACAGCTATATCTGCTATATTAGGAATGATCAAATTCTATCTGAATGCCACTCTGTTTATATTACAGTTTCCCACAACCTCAATCGTGGCTTCGTTTTCGCATTTAATTCAAATCTCAGGTTGGGGGAAACTGCAATATGAACAGAGTGGCATTCAGATAGAATGCATTCATCCTAGTATAGCAGATATAGCTGTAAGGTTTGCTTTCCTTTTAGACCTTCTGTAATGAAGTTAGTAGCACCTTGGCACAGTAATTATGTGCCCTAGGTTCAAATCCTGGTCGGGGTAAAAATGATTAATGTTTTCACATATGGTAAGGTGCTTATTTGATTATTATTGGTCCCAAATGAGATTGAGATTTGAATTAAATGCGAAAACAAAGTCACGAGGGAGCTTGGGGGAAACTATAATATGAACAGAGTGGCATTCAGATAGAATGCATTCATTCCTAGTATAACAGATATAGCTGTAAGGTTTGTTTTCCTTTTAGACTTTCTGTGATGTAGATGGTAGTGCTTTGGCACAGTAATTATGTGTCCTAGGTTGAAGTCCCTGTCTGCGTAATAAAAATTATTCATGTTTTTACATTTGATAATGTGCTTATTTGATTATTGTTGGTCGCAAATTAGATTGAGAGTTGAATTAAATGCGAAAATGAAGCCATGAGTGAGGTTGGGGAAACTGTAATGTAATTCATGTTTTCACATATGTTAATGTATATATTTAATTATTAATACTTAATTAGCTGAGATTCGAATTATATGTGAAAAAAATGAAGCCACGAGAGAGGTTAGGATTTTTTTTTAATTTTATTTATATAATTGTGACGCCAGGAGGGGCCAAAACAATAATAAGAATAAAACAGCCCTCATCGGGCATGGGCACGAAGAATATATAAAGCAAAGAGTAACAAAGATGGAGAGTGTAATGACGTGTCAGCTGTGAAGGGCTAATAAAACTTGTGTAATAAATAGTACCCTGTGGGGCGGGCACAACATCAAAGAATAGCCTCAACGTATTCCCTGCGTGTCGTAAAAGGCGACTAAAAATGGACGGGGAGGGGGGACTAGGAATCCCCCCCTTGTATCAACCTCTTCCGAGACGTCAAAGAAGAAGGGGTGTAGAGGGGAGAATAACTTCTCCCCAAACTCTAGCTTTGGGGTGTCTAAATGTGCGTGGTTGTAGTACGATAGAGAGCAAAAGATGTGAGATTGGATATATGTTTGGTAGGAGGAGGATGGATGTATTGGCATTGTGTGAGACAAAGATGAAAGGAAAAGGAGAAGTGGCATTTGGTGATGTGACGGGTAGGGTGTCTGGGGTTGAAAGGGGGAGAGCGAGAGAAGGTGTGGCATTATTGCTGAGTGAATGGATGGTAAATCAGGTATTGGAATGGAAAGAAGTGTCATCTAGGCTGATGTGGGTGAGGGCTAGGATAGGAAGGGAATGTTGGGCTTTTGTTAGTGCGTATGGGCCAGGATGTGAGAGAAGTGAGGAAGAGCGGGATGAATTCTGGAATGAGTTAACTAGATGTGTGGATGGTCTGAGGTGAATGAACTATGTAGTTGTGTTGGGTGACTTGAATGCCAGATTGGGTGATGGAGAGATAGAAGGTGTTATAGGAAACTATGGGGTACCAGGTGGGAATGAGAGTGGCGAGAGACTGTTAGATATGTGTGTGGAGCAAGAGTTGGTGATAGGAAATAGTTTATTTAAGAAGTTAATAAGTAAGTATACATGGATGAGAGTGGCAAATGGATGAGTGAAAGAAAGAGCATTGATGGATTATGTGTTAGTAGCAAAGAGCATGGTTGGTAGAGTGAAAGATGTACATGCATTCAGGGGTGTGGCTGCTGGGATGTCTGATCATTTTTTGGTTGAAGCAAAGGTGGTAGTAGCAAAAGAGTGGGGAAATAGTGTGGGGGGGGATGTAGAAGTGAAATAGTGAAGGTGGAAGAGTTTAAAAAGCCAGAGAATAGACAGGAATATCAGGACAGGTCGAGAGTGGCATATGTCAGAGTGAAAGAAAGAGAAGTTGGGGAGTTAGGGGAGGAATGGGAGTTGATGAAAGAAGGTTTTGTGGGACATGCAAGTGATGTGTGTGGAAAGAGGTTTGTTGGAGGTGGCATGAGGAGGGGCAGCGAGTGGTGGAATGAAGGGGTGAAAATGAAGGTGGAAGAGAAAAAGAGATCTTTTGAGGAATGGCTGCAGTGTAAAAGTAGGGAGAAGTATGAAAGATATAGGGAGAAAAATGTGGAAACCAAGAGGAAGGTAGAGGAAGAGAAGAGGTTGGCAAATGTTAGGTGGGGACAGGATTTTAGTAGGTCATATGAGGAGAATAAAAAGAAGTTTTGGAAAGAAGTGAAGAAAGTAAGGAAGGGTGGATCGAGGATGGAAGAGACAGTGAAAGATATGAATGGAAAGATGTTAAAAGGGAACGATGCCAGGAAAAGATGGGCAG
>JAXCGZ010003812.1:115000-120000 GCA_037179515.1 Halocaridina rubra
TTGCGCATTTTTTAAGCACGTGAGGGGATATGTCATCAGGACCTGTAGCTTTATGAACATCTAAATCCATCAGCGCTTTGCATACCTTTGTGACTGTAAGGTTGATTCTCTTTAATACCTGCCCTTGAGCTTCTATCTCTGCAATCTGAGGGGGTGGGGTATTTTCTACTGTAAATACTGACTGAAACTCCTTGTTCAATTCTTTGCAGATCTCTTCATCCTTCTCAGTGATGCTTCCATCCGCTCTCTTTAGCCTTAAAACCTGTTCTTTTACCTTCAGTTTTCCTCTGACAAAGCTGTGGAAAAGCTTGGGATTTTCTTTAGCCTTCCTGGTGATGTCCCTTTCATAGTCTCTCTCTGCCTCTCTTCTTTTATTTAGGTAGTCATTTCTTTCTCTTTTGTAGATTTGCCAGGCATTTATATTTTTTTTCCTCCTATACTTTTTCCAGCATTTGTCTCTCCACTCCTTAGCTCTTTTACACTCATTAGCGAACCAAATCTCTCTGGCATGAATTACACCTTCTTTGGTGACAGGTATGCAGCAATCTACTATCTTCCCATATTTCTCACAAGAGATGTCATACATTTCTTGTACAGATTTGTTGTAAAATAAGGTACTCCAGTCAATAACTGCAAAAGCTCATTCATTTTGATGTAATCTCCTTTCTGATAGTTCCTCATCATGTCCTCAGTACCTCTACTCTTAGGCAGAATATATTAAATGATATACGTCATCAACAACACACAGTGGTCACTCTTTCCAATTTTTGGTTCATACTCAATTTTTTCAATATCCAACACTATCTGTGAATACTAGATCAAGTAGTGATGGCTCATCCCCACCCCTGTCCCTCGTCGGTTCCATTACATGTTGGTGTAGGAAATTCCCTTGTACGCAATCTAGGAATCTTGCCCCAAATGAGTCCTCACCACTGTGTGGGTCAAGATTTATCCAATCTATCTCTTTATGATTAAAATCTTTCATAATCAAAATCCTACATTTTCTCTCCCGTGCCATGTTAACAACTGACTTAATGACTTCAATAGTACCTATATGACTTTCCTCATAAATTTCAAGCCTATTCTGGTTCCTTGGTGGGTTATATACAACATAAATACTGACCCAGTATTTATGCGAGCAACAAGAAATTCCTTGAACTCACTTTCTATAGCCAAGTTTATTTCTTCAACTTGAATCCTTTCACTTATGAGCAGTGCTATCCCTCCACCAGTCCTCTCAGATCTTTCAACCCTAAATATTCTGAAGCCCTTAGGAAAAACTGGGACATTGTTTATGTCCTCACTCAACTTAGTCTCTGTAATTGCTTCTATATCTGCCTATGTGTGTGTGTAATAGTAATTATAGAATCTGGTCAATACACCGAAAGCTTTAAAACTTAGGAATATCATTCAATTAAGTTCATCAAAGTTTTGTTGCAGAAGATTCTAATCTTCCCGAAAGTCACTTCAAAACAGGCACAAAAATAATGTATGGATATAGAAATGCCCTAAAACTTTTAATACAATTTTTAGCTGTAAAGGGAGTTACAATCACAATTTAAAACCGAAAACAAATATTATATAGGTAGATAGATAGATACATAGATAAACATGTAGAAAATATGTTTAACTATATGTTTAACTATATATATATATATATATATATATATATATATATATATATATATATATATATATATATATATATATATATATATATATATTGGATTATGTGTTGGTAGCAAAGAGCATGGTTGATAGAGTGAAAGATGTACATGCAGGGGTGTGGCTACTGGGATGTCTGATCATTTCTTGGTTGAAGCAAAAGTGGTAGTAGCAAAAGAGTGGGGAAATAGTGTGGGGGATGTAGAAGGGAAATAGTGAAGGCGGAAGAGTTGAAAAAGCCAGAGAAGAGACAGGAATATCAGGACAGGTTGAGAGTAGCATATGACAGGGTGAAAGAAAGAGAAGTTGGGGAGTTAGGGGAGGAATGGGGGTTGATGAAAGAATGTTTTGTGGGACATGCAGGTGACGTGTGTGGAAAGAGGTTTGTTGGAGGTGGCATGAGGAGGGGCAGCGAGTGGTGGAATGAAGGGGTGAAATTGAAGGTGGAAGAGAAAAAAGGACTTTTGAGGAATGGCTGCAGTGTAAAAGTAGGGAGAAGTATGAAAGATATAGGGAGAAAAATGTGGAGACCAAGAGGAAGGTAGAGGAAGAGAAGAGGTTGGCAAATATTAGGTGGGGACAGGATTTTAGTAGGTCATATGAGGAGAATAAAAAGAAGTTTTGGAAAGAAGTGAAGAGAGTAAGGAAGGATGGATCGAGGATGGAAGAGACAGTGAAAGATGTGAATTGACAGATATTAAGAGGGAACGATGCAAGGAAAAGATGGGCAGAATATTTTGAGTGCTTGCTGAATGTTGAGGAAGATAGAGAGGCAGCTACAGTGGAAGTGGGAGGGTTTCAAGGGCCAGTAATGGAGGATGAAAATGAGAGAGAGATTACAAGAGAGGAGGTGGAAAGGGCATTGTATGAAGCGAAAGCAGGTAAAGCACCTGGAATGGATGGTGTGAGAGCAGAGATGTTGAAAGAAGGGGGTGTGACTGCATTGGAATGGTTAGTGAGAGTGTTTAATATATGCTTTATGTTGTCACTGGTGCCAGTGGAATGGGTGAATGCCTGTATAGTGCCCCTATACAAAGAAAAGGGAGATATGTATGAATGCAGTAATTTTAGGGGTATAAGTTTGTTGAGTGTGGTAGGAAAAGTGTATGGTAGGATACTGGTTAATAGGATTAGGGATAAGACAGAATATGTGATCACGGAAGTGCAGAGTGGTTTTAGGAGAGGTAGAGGATGTATAGATCAGATTTTTATGGTTAGGCAGTTAATGAGAAATATTTAGCAAAGGGTAAGGATGTGTATTTTGCATATTTGGATCTGGAGAAAGAATATGATAGTGTTGATAGAGAGGCTATGTGGAATGTTTTGAGATTATATGGAGTTAATGGTAAATTGTTGCATGCAGTGAAGAGTTTGTATGAGGGCAGTAGAGCTTGTGTTAGGGTAGCGAATGAAGTGAGTGAGTGGTTTCCAGTGAGTGTGGGACTGAGAGAGAGATGTGTGATGTCACCATGGCTGTTCAGTGTGTATATTGATGGAGTTGTAAAAGAGGTGAATGAGCGAGTGCGTGGTCGAGGTTTGAGAATGGTAGATGGGGATGATATCGAGTGGGAGCTAAATCAGTTGCTGTTTGCAGATGATGCTGTTGAGGTGGCAGATTCAGAGGAAAAGCTGTGTTAGTTAGTGTCAGAATTTGGAATGGTGTGTGAGAGAAGGAAGTTGCGAGTGAATGTGGGAAAGAATAAGGTTATGAGGTGTACAAGAAATGAGGATGGCACTGGAATGAATGTTATGCTGAATGGAGAGACACTTGAGCAGGTTAATCACTTTATGCATTTAGGCTCGGTTATAGCTGCAAATGGTGGAGTGGAAGCAGATGTGTGTCACAGAGTGAATGAAGGATGTAAAGTGTTTGGTGCATTGAAAGGAGTGATGAAGAATAGAGGGTTGGAAATGAATGTTAAGAAAGTTTTGTATGAGAAAGTGGTTGTGCCAACTGTGATGTATGGATCAGAGTTATGGGGTATGAAAGTAAGTGAGAGACGGAAACTATGTGTTTGAGATGAAATGCCTGAGGAGTATGATTGGTGTATCTCGATTGGATAGGGTTAGGAATGAAGTGGTGAGAGCAGGAACGGGTGTGAGGAGAGAAATTTCAGCCAGAGTAGATATGAATGTTCTGAGATGGTTTGGCCATGTGGAAAGGATGGATTATGAAAGGCTGCTGAAAAAGGTGATGAATGCGAGAGTTAATGGGAGAAATGCTAGAGGGAGGCCTAGGTTTGGATGGATGGATGGAGTAAGGAGAGCCCTGAATGATGGGAGGATGGATGTGAAGGAAGCACGCGAGCGTGCTAGGAATAGGAATGAGTGGCGAGCAATTCTGACGCAGCTCTGATGGGCATCTGCTGTTACCACGGGGCTGCATCTTACAGAGGTAGCCCTGTGGTAGGGGCAGTAGGGGGAGTTGGCAGTTGTGAAGCGAAACAGGTTGTGGAAGAGCCGGGAGGGTGGGCTGTGGCACTCCAGCAGTGCCATCTGAACGGTCGCTAACTCCCTCGTCATTGCCCATAGAGCAAAGTAATCCCCCTATTTGTTTTCCTTTCTTGATGTCGGCTACCCCCCAATTAAAGGGGGAAACAGCAAAGGTAGATATATATATATATATATATATATATATATATATATATATATATATATATATATATATATATATATATATATATATATATATATATATATATGAATCATTTTTTTGCCACGACCGGGACTGGAACCTAGGACTTATAATTACTAAGTCAAGGCACTACCACTACACCACAGAAGGTTAAAAGGAATCCAACCTTATAGCTTATATCTGCTATACTGAGGAATGAACACATTCTATCTGAATGCCACTATGTTCATATTACAGATTCCCCAACCTCACTCGTGGCCTCATGGTTATTTCATGGCCCGAATGAGATTGGGAATTGAATTAAATGCTAAAATGAAGCCACGAGTGAGGTTGGGGAATCTGTAATATGAACATAGTGGCATTAAGATAGAATGCGTTCATTCCTAAGTATAGCAGATATAAGCTATAAGGTTGGATTCCTTTTAACCTTCTGTGGTGTAGTGGTAGCGCCTTGATTTAGTAATCATAAGTCCTAGGTTCGAGTCCCGGTCGAGGTAAAAAATGAGTCATGTTTTCACATATGTAATGTGCTTATTTGGTTATATCATGGCCCGAATGAGATTGGGAATTGAATTAAATACTAAAATGAAGCCACGAGTGTGGTTGGGGAATCTGTAATATGAACATAGTGGCATTCAGATAGAATGCGTTCATTCCTATGTATAGTAGATATAAGCTATAAGGTTGGATTCCTTTTAAC
>JAXCGZ010003812.1:135000-140000 GCA_037179515.1 Halocaridina rubra
TTTCACATATGTAATGTGCTTGCTTGGTTATTGTATGACCGAATGAGATTGGGAATTGAATTAAATGCTAAAATGAAGCCACGAGTGAGATTGGGGAATCTGTAATATAAACAACGTGGCATTCAGATAGAATGCGTTCATCCCTAAGTTTAGCTGATATAAGCTATAAGGTTGGATTCCTTTTATACCTTCTGTGGTGTGTAGTTGGTAGCGCCTTGACTTAGTAATTATAAGTCCTAGGTTCGAGTCCCGGTCGGGGTAAAAAATGATTCATGTTTTCACATATGTAATGATCTTGCTTGGTTATAGTATGACCCGAATGAGATTGGGAATTGAATTAAATGCTAAAATGAAGCCACGATTGAGGTTGGGGAATCTGTAATATGAACATAGTGGCATTCAGATAAAATGTGTTCATCCCTAAGTATAGCAGATATAAGCTATAAGGTTGGAGTCCTTTTATACCTTCTGTGGTGTGTAGTTGGTAGCGCCTTGACTTAGTAATTATAAGTCCTAGGTTCGAGTCCCGTTCGGGGTAAAAAATGATTCATGTTTTCACATATGTAATGTGCTTGCTTGGTTAATATATATATATATATATATATATATATATATATATATATATATATATATATATATATATATATATATATATATATATATATATATATATATATATATATATATATATATATATATATATATATATATATATATATATATATATATATATATATATATATATATATATATATATATATATATATATATATATATATATATATATATATATATATATATATATATATATATATATATATATATATATATATATATATATATATATATATATATATATATATATATATATATATATATATATATATATATATATATATATATATATATATATATATATATATATATATATATATATATATATATATATATATATATATATATATATATATATATATATATATATATATATATATATATATATATATATATATATATATATATATATATATATATATATATATATATATATATATATATATATATATATATATATATATATATATATATATATATATATATATATATATATATATATATATATATATATATATATATATATATATATATATATATATATATATATATATATATATATATATATATATATATATATATATATATATATATATATATATATATATATATATATATATATATATATATATATATATATATATATATATATATATATATATATATATATATATATATATATATATATATATATATATATATATATATATATATATATATATATATATATATATATATATATATATATATATATATATATATATGATATGGTTTCATTAGGTATGCCTGCTCTTTTTTTTTTTTCTTACGTTGCTAGTCCAAGGCATTCACACTTTGTACTTAACATATATTGCTTAAGATATGTCTTACTTAATTTAGGATATTCGTGTGTCAATATATCCGTTCATTATGACATTTGAATAATTTCGTAATTTTAACAATACATTCGTTTAGTAGTCTATTTGACTGTTATGTATCGAGTGTATCTCATATGAATCTTTCTTTTCATTTTCCCTCTCTTTTTTATCTTCATCGTAGACTGGCTCAGTGAGAGTTTTACGTATTCTTGTCGAAGACGTATGGAAAGCAGTGAAGACCTCTGTCGTCTGCTATCTCATGCAATAAAGTCACTCATGTGACTGGCAGCCCCTTAAGTGAAAGAAACTACATTATGAGCTCAAACACTACAATAAGCAAGCAAATGCTCGCACTGTAGCTCTCTAACCGAAAATACAAAAGGAAGTGGCAGAAATCAAATACACCATGAGCTCATGGACGAAAATAAGCAATCATATGCATATTCTGTACTGCTCTCTCTATGTGCGTCTTTGCCAACAACTATCAGAAGCCCTCGAAGAGCTAGTGTTGACTGTTTCGCAGGACGACCTTCGTCCTTTATCCTATGGAAATACCCAAGGCTCAAGGGAAGAGATCCTGGCATTAGGACGTTGGAATCTTCTGGTCCTTCGTGAGACTGTTGCTATCTCCTTCTGGATAGCAATGAGGAAAAATTTATTTCTATATACAGAGGTTTGGAAATTCTGAGTAAGGATACGTTGATGCTATGGGAAAAGGAATCTCAGAATAATTCACAGTTTTCGACTAATATTTGGAAGTAATCCGACTTCTAGAGGGGGAGCAAACCAGCTTAACACCATGAGGGTTTCAAGTCGGGACCAATGGATAAGGCCGGAATCAGGAAGGACCTCCAACCGTATAACTGAGCCAAAACCAATACTAGTTTCTAAGAGACAACAACAGTAAAAATGACGAAGGGGAAGAAGGTGATTTTTCTTATATCGAGAGTCGCCGGTAATTCTTGACTTCGAACTAATCAAATGTCTATATATACATTTAAGTTGCTCCCAGCAGGTTTGGGAAAAAAAAAATATTATGATTTTTAGGAAAAATAATAAACCGGTTTTTTGGATTCAACTTCGGATATTTTTCACTTAAATCAGAACTCCAGTTTTTTTGCTTCACCGACCACAATACTCCCTACAAAAAAGGTAGCAGGATAAACTAGTAACTACAACTGTTCTTATGGCATTTACAGTCGTCCCTCATCTTACGTATTCTACTTAGTGCTGCATCGAGTATACCCGGTTGGAAAAAAATATATATTATGGTAACTACAGTACTGTTTTTGCATCAATTTAAACTGCATTTTTGCAAAGTTTAAGTACAGAACAGCAACTTAAATATAATACAGAGTATACAGGAGGCTGTGCAAACATTATTTGCTAATTTTAGACACAGTTATGAAAGGATTTGGACTATATACGACTGTTGACTAATACGGGAAGTATTGGAGCTAATTCAAAGCATAAGATGAGGGACAACTGTATTTATGAAATAAAAAAGGCTTTAGGCAAATTTCTTCAAAAAATAATGCATCAATAATATTCAAATACAAAATCGGACAGTACAGCATATATTAACATCTACTTATTGTAGAAAAATTTTAACATCTAAAAAAGAAAAGAAAAATCTATCACTGAGAGCATTCTTATATGAAATGCTTATGAATAGTCTATAGCTTTAATACTCTTTTTGGGAAAAATTGCAGTTGTCAAAACACTTAATTCTCAAAATTTTCACCCTTTAATAAACAAAAGTAACTAGTATTGAAAGTGTGCCTAGCAGAGGTGCTTATTAACAGTACAGGTGTCACATCTGAACTCTGAATCCACAAATCAGAAAAAAACATGTACTTCTCATTTCTGAACCTTTGAGAAAAAAAAAGCAACTGCTAAAACAAGCTTAGTTGAAAGGCCTGTGACCACTTACCAATCCGATGCCTTTTCCGACCTTATTGATTCCTTACCTTAAAATGCACAGAACCTTTAGATGAAAATATCTTCTCAACATCTGCTAAGGATGCAGCTGTAGTTCCGTCTTTGACAGTTAACTAAAATCTAAAAATGAATTTTTCGTCCCTGTGTAGAATACTGCTCGCACATCTGGGGTACTTTTTCTTATACTTATCTCCTTGATAGAATTGAATCTAAGGTAGTCAGACTCATTAATGATCCTTCTCTTATCTAACCTGGATTCTCTTTCTCTTCCCCATAAGGTATCATCCCTTTCTTTTTTTCTATCGCTACAACTTCCATCGCTGCTCTGATGAGTTGGCGAGTTGCATGGCTCCCTTTCTCCCGAGACCACGTAGCACTCGCCAAACCGCCTTATCTCACAAATACCGTGTGGAGATTTGTAACTCGCGGACTGGTCGGGGCAGCGACTGCTTCTTTCCATATTCCTCCAGACTCTGGAACTCTCTTCCCCCTTCTGTCTTCCCAATTCTTATAACCTATTTTACTTAAAAAAGCGGATCTTTCGTCATCTCAGGGCCTAATCCTGCCTTATCTCTAGTCCTCAGTGCTTTGACTATTCTTTCAGTCCGTCCTTTTCCTTTGTGCATCATTACTTCATCTCTGCCTTGTCCTTAACCTTTTTTTTTTCCTTCGTCTCTGTGTTTTCTCGTCCTCGGGCCTTTATTGATGAAGGCAGCTTTCTTGCCTAGGAGCATCTATTACATTCATTTTAAAATTATTTGCAAAATACTTCCACCACGCAAAAGGGAGAGGGATTCTGCAACAGTTTTGACAAAATGATACTCTTTAAATGGTGCACTTCTTACATGGATTGACATGAAAGTTGGAAGACAATATGGTTGGCACTCACACACACTCCCATTTGCAATGCATTGCCGCTCAGGAGTCAGACACCTCTGATATTTTGCATCTACTAGAAAGTGGAAAGGTGTCAAAGCTATGTTTACTCTTTGCTTAAAGTGTGTCTATCTTGATCTTATATTTGTTCTAAAAATTAATATGAAACTAAAATAACCTGAAATTTTCCATCAAAGTAAATTCGAATTCTTAAACCACTAAAGAAAAATATTGACTCTCTGTGGGAAGAAAATATAGAGGAAAGGCTTCCAAGTCCCCTCGCTTTGCCTTATTTAGTCGACTATTACAGCACGCAGGGGAACATTGTGGAAGCATTCTTAACCCCTCCCTCAGTAGGAAGAAATAACGTACCAGAATACTATATCTAAATCAATACCAAGCAGCAGACTTATACTGATTTCCGTTGGAATAAATTGCGTGGATGTTTCTTTAACTAAATGGAATTAGACATATTACCATATTTTGAAAAAAAACGTCTAATTTAGATTATAATTCTCTTATTCATATTTAAAGTTACTTAAATTAGATGATTTTAATCAGGTAATTAAATTCATAACAACCCTGCTACCCAACCTCGAAAGTACATATGAACTTTTGCTGTTGGTGGGAACTTCATAAGATAAGAAGCTATGGAATATGATTTGCTTATTATGATGAGCTCTATGAAACTTCTCTGTTTGTAGTCTGTTT
>JAXCGZ010003812.1:157500-160000 GCA_037179515.1 Halocaridina rubra
ATAGTTCAGAGCCGTATCCCTCCTTCCCTTTTTGAAGATAGGTATCACATTTGCTTGTTTCCAGCATCTTGGAATCTCCCCCGACTCTAGTGACTCCTTAAATATGATACTTAGTGCCACTGATATTGTGTTTGCGCATTTTTTAAGCACATGAGGGGATATGTCATCAGGACCTGTAGCTTTATGAACATCTAAATCCATCAGCGCTTTGCATACCTCTGTGGCTGTAAGGTTGATGTTCTCTAATACCGGCCTTTGAGCTTCTATCACTGCAATCTTAGGGGGTGGGGTATTTTCTACTGTAAATACTGACTGAAACTCCTTGTTCAATTCTTTGCAGATCTCTTCATCCGTCTCAGTGATGCTTCCATCCGCTCCCTTTAGCCTTAAAACCTGTTCTTTTACCTTCAGTTTTCCTCTGATAAAGCTGTGGAAAAGCTTGGGATTTTCTTTAGCCTTCCTGGTGATGTCCCTCTCATAGTCTCTCTCTGCCTCTCTCCTTTTACTTAGGTAGTCATTTCTTGCTCTTTTGTAGGTTTGCCAGGCATTTATGTTTTTTCTCCTCCTATACCTTTTCCAGTATTTGTCTCTCCACTCCTTAGCTCTTTTACACCCATTATCGAACCATTTCTCTCTGGCATGAATTACACCTACTTTGGTGACAGGTATGCAGCAATCTACTATCTTCCCATATTTCTCACAAAAGATGTCATACATTTCTTGTACAGATTTGTTGTAAAATAAGGTTCTCCAGTCAATAACTGCAAAAAGCTCATTCATTTTGATGTAATCTCCTTTCCGATAGTTCCTCCTCATGTCCTCAGTGCCTCTACTCTCAGGAAGAATATCTTCAATGATATACTCCATCAACAACACACAGTGGTCACTCTTTCCAATTGGTGGTTCATACTCAACATTTTCAATATCCAACACATTATCTGTGAACACTAGATCAAGTAGTGATGGCTCATCCCCACCCCTGGCCCTTGTTGGTTCCATTACATGTTGGTGTAGGAAATTCCCTTGTACGCAATCTAGGAATCTTGCCCCGAATGAGTCCTCACCACTGTGTGGGTCAAGATTTATCCAATCTATCTCTTTATGATTAAAGTCTCCCATAATAAAAATCCTACATTTTTTTTCCCGTGCCATGTTAACAACTGAGTTTATGACTTCAATAGTACCTATATGACTTTCCTCATAAACTTCAAGCCTATTTTGGTTCCTTGGTGGGTTGTATACAACAGTTATTATAATGCTCTCTGACCCAGTATTTATGCGAGCAACAAGAAATTCCTTGAACTCACTTTCTATAGCCAAGTTTATTTCTTCGACTTGAATCCTCTCACTTATGAGCAGTGCTATCCCTCCACCAGTCCTCTCAGATCTTTCAACCCTTAGTATTCTGAAACCCTTAGGAAAAACTGTGACACTGTTTATGTCCTCACTCAACTTAGTCTCTGTAACTGCTACTATATCTGCCTTACTGTTGTGAATCCTATCTTTTAATTTTACTGCCTTACCAGCTAATCCATCAGCATTTGTGTATAACAATCTTAATGAGGCCCCATCCCCTGATCTTCTGTCATTATCTTCTTTATCTCCCCTTTGTCTGGAAGAACTCTGTAATGAAAATTTTTCTTCTCTTCTTCATTTCTTTAATCATTTAACCTTCTTGCCTCTTGCAACAAGTTTTTGATCTTTCCCATCTCTTCCTGTGTTCTGTATCGTCTAATGAACACTTCTTTGAATTCTTGAAGGTCTTTTAGACTTTTTTTCTCAACAATATTTCCCTACATGTTTCCCCTCTCTCAAAGGTTACTTTTGTTGGTCTCGGCTTTCCTTCCCTCGAATATTTACCTAGTTGGTGTATGTTTACATATCCTCAGGACCACATACTACTCCAAGCTTTCTTATCAGGTCTACAACCCTAGCTTTATTTTCTTCAAGTCTCCCCTGCCATGTTGGCTCCTGGGACTCGCTTATGCCTGAGATTACCACTGTCTTCTCCTTATCAAGTGCCTGTCTGATGAGTGGGTTTCCCCTTTCCATCACAACGTCTTTCATTTTTTCGATTACTGTCTCTTTATAGTCAACTGTTTGTATGTTTTCCAGTGCCACCACCTTTACAGCCTCTTTTACTGCCACATTCCCCTTTAGTGCATCAGCAAAGGAAGTTTTCATGGCATCATTTTCCATATTCAGCTCCTGGAACTCTTTTCTGAACTGTTCAATGTTTTCCTTAATCTGGACATTCCAAGCAGCAATCTCGTCTCTCTCAGAAGAGAGCAGTGAACTAACATCTAATTCCTTTAGGTTGTCATTCAGCTGTTTGTTTTTATCTTCTTGTTTAGAAAGTCTAGATTCTAGTTGACTCTTTTCCCCTTCCAGCTTCTTTATTCTTTTTTCTAGTTCCTTTCTCTCCTGCCCTTGTGCTTTATTTGCTTCCTCCAAAGATCTTATTTGTTCTCTGAGTGTTTCATTCTCTTTCATTTCTCCA